>CM046658.1:110504222-110645790 GCA_025594165.1 Tamias sibiricus | reverse complement strand
GCGGTGTTATATATAGTTTACTCTCTATTTTCTTGACTCTCTCTCTCCTTTCTCTCACACCAATTCCTACTCTTTTGTCATTTTTTTTTCTTTTCCATTGTACTTTGTTTCTTCTTTCAATAGCTGCATAAGTTAGGTTTATATATAAATTGGTCTTTCCACCTAATTTTTCAATCCATTCTCTTTTCTCTCTCGTATACTGATACTAAACCACTTCCACTAAACAACTTCCATAGAACTCTCTTTTCATACTTTCTAAGAAAGAACAATTCAATACACTCACTTCCTTCTTCCTAAACATATCACATCTGTGTCCAATACTTGAAGCTATAAAACCCCATCAGAAGTGTACAGAGTAAATTGGAAACAATATCTGGGTTAACTAAATCTGTACATTGTGATCAAACTTGGATTTTCTGAATTGGAAGTGTTAGATTTTAAAGTGTAAAGGAATTATAAGGGGATCTGATAGCATTGTACTTCAGGAGAAACATAAGGCTTTAAGGTAAAATCGAAATAGTCAAGGTCCCACAGTGCAGGAAGAAAAGACACACAAGCAACATGAAGAAACAAGGGAAGAAAGTGACACAAACAAATCAATATACCTCATCAGTAGATTCCATGCCAAGCACAGTTGGTGAAAAGCCAGAGATGGAATTTAGAAATTACATATTCTAAATGTTAGCGGAACTTAAGAATGAACTCAAAAATGAGATGAGGGAGCAAATACAGGTGGCAAAAGATCAATTTGACAAAGAACTCCAAAAACAAATACAGGAAGTAAAAGATTACTTCAATAGGGAAATAGAGGCTCTAAAGAGAAACCAAACAGAAATTCCAGAAATGAAAGAAGCAATAAACCAAAATAAAAGTTCAATTGAAAGCATCACCAACAGAGTAGACCACTTGGAAGAAAGAACCTCAGACAATGAAGACAAAATATATATCCTAGAGAAAAATTTAGATTACACAGCAAAATTCGTAGGAAATCAAGAACATAACATCCAAGAATTATGGGACAACATAAAAAGACCAAACTTAAGAGTGATTGGCATAGAGGAAGGGACAGAGTTTAAAACCAAAGGAATGAGTAATTTATTTAACAAAATAATTACAGAAAATTTTGCAAGCTTGAGGAATGAATGGGAAAACCAAGTTCAAGAGGCTTACCGAACACCAAACAAAATCACAACAGATCCACACCAAGACACATTATAATGAAAATGCCTAATATACTGAGCAAGGAGAGAATACTAAAAGCCACAAGAGAAAGGAAGCAGATTACATATAGGGGGAAACCAATCAGACTATGTTCAGATTTTTCAACCGAGACCTTAAAAGCAAGAAGATCATGGAATAGCATATTTCAAGCTCTAAAAGAAAAGGGATGTCAACCAAGAATCTTATATCCAGCAAAACTGAGCTTTAGATTCGAAGATGAAATAAAAAACTTCCACAACAAGCAAAAGTTAAAAGATTTCACAACTCAAAAGCCAGCACTTCTGAACATACTGTGCAACATTTTTCATGAAGAAGAAGAGAAAAATAACAATGAAAATCAACAAAGGGAGATATTAAACGAAGCAAAATACCAACCAGAAGAGAAACCAAATCAAGCTTAAAGACCATAATACAAATAAAAATGGTAGGGAATAAAAAATCACATCTCAATAGTAACCCTAAATGTTAATGGCCTAAACTTGCCATTCAAAGGAAACAGATTATCAGAATGGATTAAAAGAAACGACCCAACAATTTACTATCTCCAAGAAACACACCTCATAGAAAAAGACATCAACAGACTGAAAGTGAAAGGCTGGGAAAAGTCTTATCACTCACATGGCCGGCAGAAACAAGCAGGGGTTTCCATTCTCATATCAAATAAGGTAGACTTCAAACCAATACTAATCAAGAGGGACAAAGATGGATATTTCCTACTACTCAAGGGAACCATTCATCAACACAATATAACAATCATAAATCTATATGCTCAAAATAATGGAGCACCAACATTCATCAAACAAACTCTTCTCAAGTTCAAGAGTAAAATAGACCACAACACAGTTATTCTAGGGGACTTCAACACACCTCTCTCACCAATGGATAGTACATCCAAAAAAAAGCTAAAGAAAGAAACTGTAAGCCTCCTTAAAACAATTAATAATTTAGACCTAATGGACTAAATAGGTAGAATTAATTTAGAATATTTCATCCCTCAGTAAACAAATACACTTTTTTCTCAGCAGCACATAGCTCCTTCTCCAAAATAGACCATATATTATGTCATAAGGAAACTCTCAGCAAATATAAAAAAAAGAGATACTACCCTGCATTCTATCAGACCATAAAGGATTGAAATTGGAAATCAATGACAAAACAAGGAATAAAAAAAACTACTCCAACAACTGGAAGCTAAACAACATGATGCTGAATGAAAAAGGGGTTGAAGAAGACATCAAAGAGGAGATTTAAAAATTCCTAGAGGTAAATAAGAACACAGATACATCATATAGAAATCTCTGGGACACTATGAAGGCAGTAGTAAGAGGAAAATTCATTGCACTCAGTTCATTCCTTAAAAGAAAAAAACAACAACAACAACAAATAAATGACTTAACATCATACCTCAAAGCACTAGAAAAAGAAGAACAGACCAACACCAAGAGCAGTAGAAGACAGGAAATAATTAAAATCAGAGCAGAAATTAATGAAATTGAGACTAAGGAAACCATTCAAAGAATTGACAAAACCAAAAGTTGGTTCTTTGAAAAACTAAACAAAATTGACAGACCCTTTGCAATGCTAACGAAAAGAAGAAGAGAAAAAACTCAAATTGCTAACATTCTTGATGAAAAAGGGAATATCACAACAAACACCTCAGATATACAGAAGATAATTAGAAATTACTTTGAAAACTTGTATTCTAATAGAAAATATTGAAAACATTGACAGATTTCTAGAGTCGTATGATTTGTCTAAACTGGAACTGGAGGCTATACACAACTTAAACAGATCAATTACAAGCGAAGAAATAGAAGACCTCATCAAAAAGCTACCAACAAGGAAAAGTCCAGGACCTGATGGGTTTACAGCCAAGTTCTACAAGACTTTCAAAGAAGAACTAATACCAATGCTCTTCAAACTATTTAAAGAAATAGAAAAAGAGGGAGCTCTTCCAGACTCTTTCTATGAGGCCAATATTACATTAATTCCAAAGCCAGGCAAAGACGCATCCAAAAAAGAAAACTTCAGGCCAATATCTTTAATGAACATAGATGCAAAAATCCTCAACAAAATCCTGGCAAATCACATACAAAAACATATCAAAAAAATAGTGCACCACAATCAAGTGGGGTTTATCCCAGGGATGCAAGGCTGGTTCAACATTAGGAAATCAATAAACATAATACATCACATCAATAGACTTAAAGATAAAAATCATATGATCATCTCAATAGACGCAGAAAAAGCATTTGACAAAATACAACACCCCTTTATGTTCAAAACACTGGAAAAACTAGGAATATCAGGAACATATCTCAACATTATAAAAGCTATTTATGCAAGGCCCAGAGCTAACCTTATCTTAAATGGAGAAAAATTGAAAGCATTCCCTCTAAAAACTGGAATAAGACAGGGATGCCCCTTTTCACCACTGCTATTTAACATAGTACTGGAAACTCTGGCCAGAGCAATTAGACAGACAAAAGAAATTAAAGGGATCCAGATAGGAAAAGATGAGCTCAAATTAGCACTATTTGCTGATGACATGATAATATACCTAGAAGACCCAAAAAACTCTACCAGAAAACTTTTACAACTAGTAAATGAATTTGGCAAAGTTGCAGGATACAAAATCAATACACATAAGTCAAAGGCATTTTTGTACATCAGTGACAAAGCCTCTGAAAGGGAAATGATGAAAACTACCCCATTTACAATAGCATCAAAAAAAAAAAAAAAAAAAAACCTGGGAATCAACTTAACGAAAGAGGTGAAAGACCTCTATAATGAAAATTGTAGAACACTAAGGAAAGATATCGTAGAAGAACTCAGAAGATGGAAAGACCTACCTTGCTCTTGGATAGGTAGAATTAATATTGTCAAAGTGTCTAAACTACCAAAAGCATTATACAGATTTAATGCAATTCCAATCAAAATCCCAATGTCATTCTTCAAAGAAATAGAAAACGCAGTCATGAAATTCATCTGGAAAAATAAGAGTCCCAGAATAGCCAAAGCAATCCTGAGCAAGAATAGTAAAGCAGGTGGCATCACCATACCGGACTTTAAATTATACTATAGAGCAATAGTAACAAAAAAAGCATGGTATTGGCACCAAAATAGACTGGTGGACCAATGGTACAGAATGGAGGACACAGAGACTAATACATATAATTTCAGCTATCTTATATTAGACAAAGGTGCCTAAAATGTACAGTGGAGAAAGGATAGCCTCTTCAACAAATGGTGCTGGGAAAACTGGAAATCCATATGCAACAAATTGAAATTAAACCCTTATCTCTCACCATGCACAAAACTCAATTCAAAGTGGATCAAGGACCTAGGAATTAGACCAGAGACAATACGCCTTATAGAAGAAAAAGTAAGCTCCAATTTCCAACATGCCGGATTAGGCTCCAAGTTCCTTAATAAGAATCCTGTAGCGCAAGAATTACTACCAAGAATTAATGAATGGGATAGATTTAAACTAAAACACTTCTTCTCAGCAAAAGAAACAATCAGTGAGGTGAATAGAGAGCCAACTAATTGGGAGCAAATATTTAATACATGCACGTCAGATAGAGCACTAATTTCTAGAATATATAAAGAACTCAAAAAACTTAACACCAAAAAAAAAAATAACCCAATCAATAAATGGGCTAAGGAATTGAGAAGACACCTCTCAGAAGAAGATACATGATTAATCAACAAATACATGAAAAAATGCTCAACATCGCTGGCATTTAGAGAAATGCAAATCAAAACTACTCTAAGATTTCACTTCACTCCAGTCAGAATGGCAGCTATCAAGAACACAAGCAACAATAAATGTTGGAGAGGATGTGGAGAAAAAGGCACACTCATACATTGCTTTTTGGACTGCAAAATGGTGCAACTGCTATGGAAAGCAGTATGGAGATTTCTTGGAAATCTGGGAATGGATCCACCCTATGACCCAGCCATCCCACTCCTGGGTCTATTCCCAAAGGACATAAAAACAGCATATTACAGTGACACAGCTATCTCAATGTTTGTAGCTGCGCAATTCACAATAGCTAGGTTGTGGAACCAACCTAGATGTCCCTCAGTAAATGAGTGGATTAAGAAAATGTGGTATATACGAATTTTACTCAGCAATAAAAGAAAACAAAATAATGGCATTCTCAGGTAAATGGATGAAGTTGGAAGACATAATGCTAAGTGAAGTTAGTCAGTCTCAAAAATCCAAGTACCAAATGTTTTCTCTGATATAAGGAGGGTAGTTCACAGTATTGTTGGATGGGGGTACATAGGAGGATTAGAGGAACACTAGAATGGTCAAAGGGAAGAGGGGAAGGGAAAGAGCAAGGGGGGAGGGAGGGGGAAAAAAGAAAAGAAGAAAAAAAAAGAAAAGGTGGTTGAATGAGACGGATATCATTATCCTAAATGCATGATGGAAGATCTGAATTCTACGAATATACTTTGTATACAAAGAGTTGTATGTAAAAAGATGCTATATACGGGCACTATGAATTGTAATTATTACAAATTTAATTAATTATTAGTTAATTAATTTTAAAAAAGAATAGAAATAACAACAACAAAAAAAAGAAATAAGTCACTAATCATAACCCTCAACACCCAATAAGTGAGTGACTCATCAATATTGATCCCCACATCCAATCCAATCCTGGTTTCCCCACAGAGTTTTAATCGGTTTATCTTTTTTAGCTTCTATATTCATAAAAGCACAGAAATTCATTCCACAAATGTCTTCCCACATGAATTGCTTTTGTGGTCTTATATGCTTTTATTTCTCTGTGTTTCTATATCCCTGTCTGTTAGATCTCTCTCCCAGAGACAGACAGTAAGACACTTTAAGCTATAATATCCATGGCATGCTATAACCATCTTGAGATTTGGATACTTCAGATGAGTAACATAAGAAATTATAAATGAATATTTAGAAGACACAGGTAGATACTAGCTTGGTATATAAGGAGTTACTTAGCCTTCAGCTGAAAATTGAAAACACTTCAAGAAAAAAATCAGAAACATCAATAATATCCAATCAACAAACAGAAATTGAAAGCCTAGTATATACTCTCCTGCGACCCAGAATAAAAAGGAGAAATTGAATACATAGATTAATGAATAAAACATAATCTCTAATTATAAGGGCTCACAAAAAGGGAGTAAATCATGAATATAGATTGTAGAAGAATGGGGAATAGAAGTTAACAAAATGAGGACTGCAAATTGGTGTGACTACTCTGGAAAGCAGTATGGAGATTCCTCAGAAAACTTGGAATGGAACCACCATTTGATCCAGTCATCCCACTCCCCAGTATATGCCCAAAGGACTTAAAATCAGCATACTACAGTGACACAGCCACATCAATGTTTACAGCAGTTCAATTCACAATAGCTAAGCTTTGGGACAACCCTAGGTGCTCCAAAAGATAAATGGATAAATAAAAAGTGTTATATATACACAATGGAATATTACTCAGCCATAAATAAGAACCAAATTCTGGTATTTGCTGGTAAATGGATGAAAATGGAGACTATCATGATAAGTGAAATAAGCCAATCAAAAACAAAAAACAAACAAACAAAAAAAAAAAAAAAAAAACAAAGGCCAAATGATGTGTGGATGCTAACACACAATAAGGGGTGGAAAGAAGAATAGAAGTTCATTGGATCAGATAAAGGTGAATGAAGGGAAGGGAGTGGGGATGAGAATAGGAAGACTGTAGAATGAATTGGACATAACTTTCCTATGTTCATATATGAATACATGACCAGTGTAACTTCACATTTTGTACAACCACAAGAATGGGAAGTTATACTCCATGTATCCACAATATGTCAAAATACACTCTACTGTCATGTATATATAGAAAGAACAAATGAAAAAAGAAATTAATAAAAATGAGAACATAATTTTATACATACTGCTCAAACAAAATTTCTCAAATTCTTGATTCTCCCCGTCCCTTTGATAGACAATGAAAAGGCACTTTTCCACCTAAGTCTCTCTAAAATTCAGACGGCTCAGAAAAGAAACTGCACTATTAGAAACTTCCATGGATTTCAGCCAGGTGAGTCCACCCCACTCTGCCATGCACTTTTCAGATACTTACAGTTTCTTGATTGTTTTAGCTTTTAGAGAGAGTTAGAATTTTCATCTCCAAAATGCATACCATTAATCTTAAAGACAATTATACAGAAAAGACAGAAAGAAACCTAGTTTAACAATTGAAATCAAAGTTGGAATTCAAAAACTCTATTCTTGGAGACTATGAATATGTCCATCTTCTAGGATGGTATATGTGTAAATACTTGAAAAGCAAAACTGGGAAGTCCCCACATTTGAGTTTCTCTATCCACAACGTCCTATATATAAACTGTGCAGTATCAGAGACTATAGGCTTGCCTATCCCTGCAGCAAAATCAGTTTCTTTTCCCAGAGAGCCTAGGTACAATCTGGATGTCAGAGAAACTCCTCTGATATACTACATAAGGACCCTTCATTATCCCAGTACTGCACCAAGAAGTGGAATAATTTGAGAACATGTTTACAGAAATCTTATCTCATCCTTTAAATGATACTGTTTAAAAAACAGTAATGATAATGATAGTAGCAAGCACAATGTAGCACTTACTAAATACCAGTTACTATCCTAATACACACATATTAATTTTATCCTCACAACAGCCATAAAAAGTTGTTAATTTCATTTTATCTATTCCACAAGTGAGGGAACAGAGAGGGCACCTGACTTGATTACTGTTACACTAATGAACCTAAAGAGTCTGTATCCAGAAACTGTGATCTTAACTACTGAGATACTCTGCTTCCCACTGCCTGACACTGGTCCTCACAGGAGGGGCAGGGTAGGTATTATTATACCTATTTACCAGAAAGTGAAGATCAAGGACATTAAGAGGTCCCCTCATAGACCCTGGGTTCAATCCCCAGTACAAAAAATGAAAGCAAAAAAACAAAAAAAAAAAAAGGTACAGCATTGCAAGAATAAAGTGATTGACTAAAGATAAAATAAACACTACATAAGCAAAAATGTTGTTCATCTTTAAGAAAAAGAATCCTACTAATATTTGAACAACTATTGTGAGCATGGCCCTCTATTACGCATTGCATAGAATTCAAACATGCATAAAACAATCTCTGGTCATATGGTTCTTACAACGTAATGGAGGGAAGTTAGAGGAGTAGGGGCAGAGCAGCTATGACCTACATAAATGTAAGAAAAATATGAATGAAATAAAAATTGTTCTTATTGTTAGATAAAATGAATCTCTGCAGGCATGAAATAGATGAAGATTCCTTGAAGCCACAGATCAGTGAGGGGTGTCAAAGCAAGCTTCTGCAGAGGTCACCAAGGGGAATCAGGCAGCTATCCTCCCAAAGAGCATGTAGGAATTATAGGCATCGCAAGTTTACATAAAGTAGCTTAAAGCTATTATGAAAACAACAAAGAAAGAAGGGAAGGGATTATTGTCCATTGGCCTATATTCCACTTCCACTGGGCAGGACTTATGGTGAAGAGGCCAATGGAGAGTAGGAGGCTTGAGAACAAGGTCTTCATAATGAACATAGGGTGGCAGATTAAGGACCCTTTGGAGGTAGCCAGCGAGGAGTTGCTCAGGGTGTAGTTGATCCCTGTAGAGACTGATAAGTCCATTCTGAGGTGATGAGAAGTCATTGCTAGTTGGGAAGTAATCCCTGAGGAGAAGCTGGTTAAAGGTTTGATTAGAAATTTGAGTAATCTGATTTTGAAAGCATCTTATGACACAAAGGGGCTAACATCAGGACAAGACATATGGTTATAAGTGGGTCTAACAGAGGGAGGATCCATGGGGCCATCCCTTCCCATAATTCCCATGAAGTCCTGCACTGCCACCAAGTCTTTTTATCCTCCAGATCTTTTACCACCTTCTTCAAGCGATATACATTGTGGTCAACCTTGCCGGACTGGTCGACAAAATCTGTTCTGGAGTACAACCTCCGTTAACAAGGAGAGTTGTTGCTGGAGGGCCAGAATGGAGTAGACGCAGGCTTCAGCTATGGTGGTAATAAAACGAAAAGGATGGAAAAGATCATTTTGGGTCAGCGTTGGAGACACGAGAGAAGCAAATTTTTAGAGGGTTGGTGGGAAGGGGAGAGCAAGCATACTGAGGTAGGTGCCTGTCGTCCTTTTGTGGATCCTCAGCTGGTTGAACAGCTGGTTTCAGCCTGCAGATATGAATCCAAGATGTCATATTCCCTGAGGTTTCATGAAGCTTAGCAACTGTGAGTGTGTACAGCACAACCTGGAAGGGGCCTGTCCACTTGGGGCAAGGGAGACTACTCCCGTGTCCTGGGGAAGGGAGAAATATACCCAAGATCCAGGTTTTAATGGGAATGAAACAGAGAGTCTATCCGGGTCAGGCAGGATGTAATCTTGGCACGTCCATAGGTGATGTCTGATGAAGGACAAGAGGGGAAGATAGAGATCTTTGGGCAAGGGTCCTTGAATTAGGGAAATTCCAGGTGGAAAAGCTGGCCTTCCAAACATAACCTCAAAAGGGGATAGTAAGGATGGTTTTTAGGAGAGGACTCAGAGCCTAAAGAGGGAAAGTGGAAGTAGCTTGACCCAGTCCAGGTGGAGCTCCAGGGAGAGTTTAGTCAGACTGTCCTTAAGGGTTCTATTAGTCCTTTCTACTTTCCCTGAAGACTTGGGGTGATATGGGATGTAAAAATGCTGAGGAATGTTAAGGGAAGTAGATATATTTTGGGTGACATGAGAGACAAATTCAGGCCCGTGTCAGACTGGATGGAGGTGGGCAACCCGAAGTGGGGAAGGATTTCTGAGACTAAAATATAAGCTACTGTGGAGGCCCTTTTGTTGGAAGTAGGGAAGGCCTCCACCCATCCAGAGAAGGTATCTACCAAGGAGATATTTGTGTTTCCTGGCAGTTGGAATGTTGGTAAAATCTATTTGCCAATCGGCTCCCAGAAACTGACCTCAAGATTGATGAGAGGGAAATGTTCCTGGTTTAAGGGGAGCATATGGGTTAGTGCGCTGGCATACAGTGCACATGGAGGTGAATTGATGAAGAATCTGTGTGTCCTCTGAAGTCAGGGTGGGAAAGGAGGTCGCGAACGTTCTGAGGGCCCAAGGGTTAGGATGAAAAAGGGAATGGAGATAGGAGAGGATTGATTGTACAGAAGGGAATGTGGGGATCTGGGTAGTAGATTGGACTGAAGTCAGAAGAGGAGGAGAAGATAGTGCTGCCTCCCTTGCTGCCCTATCAGCCTTTGTGTTTCCCTGAACTATGAGAGACTCACCATTTTGGTGCGAAGGACAATGAGAAATCCCTATTAGTTTGGGCAGAAGAGAGGTCTGCAGGAATTACTAACTGCAGAGCCTTTGGGGTCAGGAGCCCCCGCTCTTTCCATATTGCTGAATGGGAAAGTAAAATATGATAGACATATTTTGAGTCTGTGTAGAGGGTGAGGTTTTGGTCAGCCACTAATTCGAAGGCACGAATAACAGCTATTAGTTTGTCCTGTTGGTTTGTGGTATTGGGGGGAAAGGGTGCCACCTCGATAACCTCTGATAGGGAAATGACAGCATAGCTGGCAAAGCGTTGCCTATCCTTAAGGAAAGAGCTGCCATCCTTGAACCAAATTAGGGAAGAGTCAGAAAGTGGTCCCTCTTGAATGTGGGAGGGGTGGGGGATTAAAGCCTCAAGCATCTCTACACAATCATGCTCTGAGGGCTCAGAGGAGACTGGGAGGAGGGTAGCCAAGTGTAAAAGGAGCAGGGTTGAAGAGATTGAGGAGTCATGCAGAAAAGAAACGAGGAGAGAGAGAACACGACAGGGTGGGAGGGTTTGAAGGCTCTTATAGGTCAGTAGATCTTTTAAATGGTGAGGAGAGGCAACAATGACATGAGCACCAAAGCTCAACTTTTTTGATTCCTGTAGAAGTAGGTAAGCAGCAGCCAGGGCCCAAAGACAGGAGGCCCATCTGCGAATGGTGGTGTAGCTCTTTAGAAAGATATGCAACTGGAGCAAAAGTCGAGGCCTTGCATTGGCCTAAAACACCTAGAGCCAGACCCATCATTTCATGGACATAAAGGGTGAATGGCTGAAGAAAGTCTGGGAGGTGAAGAGCTGGAGCCCGTAATAGTGCCTGCTGCAGATGCTTAAACTCAGCCCGAATGCCTTTGGGGAGGAACTTTTCCTCAACCCCCTTAGTTGCCTCATAGAGGGGCTTTGCGTAAAGAGAAAACATGCATGGAAGTATCCTGCTAGCCCCAAGAAGGAAAGAATCTCTTCCTTTGTCTTGGGACATGGGAGAGCCTCGATGAGGGCCTTTTGGTCTACAGTAATGGTCTTCAATTGATGGGAAATCTGAACTCCTAAATAAACTACCTGGGTCTGGGCAAGTTGTACCTTAGATGGGGAAATGTGATGCCCACGAGAAGTGAGAAAATTTAAAAGGGTGTAAGAGTCTATAGGAGCTGTGGAGAAGAAAGGGCTGCAAAGGAGAAGATCATCTACATATTGCAGAAGAGTGGAGTCAGAGAATTCAAGGTCTTTGAGGTCAGCAGCCAGTGTCTGTCCAAAGATATGAGGGCTGTCTTGAAAACCCTGAGGGAGGACCATTGAGTATCGGGGTCAGTCCAGATAAAGGCGAAAAGGTCTTGCGATTCCTGAGCTAAAGGGACAGTTTAAAGGCGTCCTTGAGGTCAATAACCAAGAAATGGGTGGATAAGGAGAGAAATAGGGAGAGAATGGTATAAGGACTTGGGACCAGAAGGTGCATGGGCCCGACAGCCTCGTTGATGAAATGAAAATCTTGGACTAGCCAGTATGACCCATTGGACTTCTTAACTGCCAATATGGGAGTATTAGAAGGGAAATGGGTGGGATGGAGAAAGTGTTTCCACAGGAGATCTGAGATAAACGGTTGGAGACCTCTGAGGCTTGTGGCCGGAAATGAGTACTGGGCTCTATTGGGGTAATGCTGGGGGTCTTTAAGGTGTATGTGTATAGGGTTACAGCGAGCAAGGAAGGGAGTCTGAGTGTCCCAAAATTTGGGGTCTACCAGATGGGCAGGGGCAGGGTAACAGGAGTTCTTTTCAGGGTTATCAACTTCTAATACGGTGAAGAGAAAGATGGAAGAGGAGATGGGGTAAGATGAGTAAGGGAGCACAACTGAGTGAGGCGGGTCAAAAAGCACAATTGAGGCCTGAAATTTGGCCAGTATATCTCTGCTCAGTAAAGGAACAGGACACTGAAGCTTTACTAGGAACTGGTGGGCAAAGGGATGGAGATGGAGTAGGCAAGACAGCATGGGAGTCTTGCAGGGGTGAATGACATGTCCCTCTACCCCGACAATAGGGGATGGTGCTATGGTGGTGGGCACCCAAAACTCCCTCAAGACCGAGAAAGTGGCTCCTGTATCTAGTAGGAAATTTATGGGGTGGACATCAATAAAAAGGGTGACCCTAGGCTCCTGAAAGATGATGTAAACTGTCAGGAGAGGAACCCCTGGGCCCCACCAATCTTCTGCAGCCAGTCCCAGCAGGCTGGGTTTCATGACTGGTCCAGCCCCCGTGAGGGAACTGGGGCAGTCGAAACACAAATGACCCATCATGGAGCATTTAGTACATGAGCACTAGGGGTCCTGGGGTTGGGGTAAGCTCTAGCCCAGTGTCCTTCATTCCTGCACCTGAAACAGGGCCCTGGAGGTTCCTTCTGTGTGGACTTACGGCCCCCTGTTTGTGAGGCCCGAGCGTCAGAGCCCCGTAGGGCCTGGGCCAGTATCATTCGGTCTTTTCATATTTCTGAAACTTATGGCACTCAGCATCCTCGTCTCTGTTATGACAGACCTTAAAGGCCGTCACCAAGATCTTGGTCTGAGGTGTCACAGGCCCTTGCTCCAATTTTTTAAATTTAGCCTGTATGTCAGGGTAACTTTGGGACAAAAATAAGTCATAAGGACCTGATGTCCCCCTGGAGATTCAGGATCTAAATTGGTGTATTGTTGGAGAGTGTTTGACAGCTGATCAAGAAATTCAGAGGGGGGTCTCTTCCCTTTTCTGTATAATTTCCTGTAGTTTGTCAAAATTAATGTTTTTCTGCACTGCACATTTAAGGCCAGCTACTATACAACTGACAAACGGCTCTCTCATGGCCACGTCCTCTGGGGAATTATAGTCCCAGTTAGGGTCCTGTTCAGTGATGACCTGAGGTCCAATGGGATGGTTAGGTTAGTTCTATGGTTCTCATTAGCATAGGCCCTTGCCTGCTCCCAGACTCACCTACGCTCCTCAGGAAGAAGGGTATTTTCTAGAATCATATATATGTCATGGAAGGTGAGGCTATAAGCTTGGAAGACCCACTGAAATTCCCTGAGGTATGTAATGGGGTCAGTGGTATAAGAGCCCAACCATTTCTCGATTTGTGCTACATCGGTCATCAAGAAAGGAACATGGACATGGACAATTCCTTCTGCCCCTGCAACTTCCTGGAGTGGGGCCAGGACTTGGGCAGGAGTAAGTGAAGGAGGGCGAGCAGACATTGTGCAAGAACACGTGGAGGGTAAGCGGAAGGGGAGTGGCAGGAGTGGGTAGAAGTGGGGCTGGAGGGGCCGAGGGAGGGGGAGAGGTTTCAGGTCAGCATGGGGGAGCTCATCCACAAGATCAAAATCAAGAAAGTAGGGGGATGGTAAGGCAGCAAGTTGACAGGCAAGGAGGATATTTTTGGGTTTGCAGCAGGTACAGAGAGAGGGATTTGAATGGAGGAGGGAGAAAGCCTGAATATATGGAATCTCTACCCATTTGTTTGATCGCTTGCATAAGTTGAAAAGATCTCTCAGTATAGAGGGATCCAGGGACCCAGAAGCAGGCCATTTGTTTTGGTTATCTAAGGGGTATGTGGGCCAATCTTGGGTACAAACCTTGATGAGTCTTTTTGGTTGTATATTGGGAGTTAGGCCAAGAGTGGCCAGGTTGTTTAAAAGGCATTGTAGAGGGAAATCGGCTGGGAGGGATAGGAGTGGGTACAAGAGCGACAAAAAGTGAGTGATAGCGAAACCAAGGAAGACAGTGAGGATGAGAGTGAAGAAGAGAGTAATCAGAGAGTAGTTGGCCAGGAGGGATAGGAATGAGTCAACCAGGAGGAATGAAGAAGTCCCCATTTTCCCGTTCCGAACAGTAGAGATATATTATCCTGAAGAACGTCCCCCTCAAGATATATATCAGAGAGATCCAAGCCCATGAGACCCAGTTGTCACTGGAGTCAAACAGACATGGGGTCCAAGGGACTGGAGGACAATGAGCCAATCTGCACAGGGGTTTTCATGTCCCATTCCAAACAGGAGAAATGAGACCCAAGTCTGGAGTAAGCCAGAGGACGGAAAGGGCTTTTTTCAAATGTTCCCAGGAAAGGAGAGAGAAAGAGGGGAGAGAGGGGGGGGGAGAGAGAGAGAGAGAGAGAAACAGTCACTTTGGGGTTTTTTTCCTGTTCCAAACAGGACAGATGAGAACCAAGTCCAGATTAGGCCAAAGGCCAGAAAAGGAACTTCTTTAACCTCTACCAGCTGAGAACCCAGGAGACAGCAATGGTCAGGTACCACTGTGAAAGGGCCTGACGGGTTTAAGAGCTCTGGGAATAGGGACTTACCAATCTGATGGCCAGTAGTGCAAGCATTGGAGTGGTGATCAAAAAAATGAGCGAAAGGCTGAGTCAGGCGGTTCTGGGAGGGTTATGCCCTGGAGGGATGGTTCCCAGGTTTTGGCACCAATATGAAGGGCAAAAATCCACACCAGAACCACCATGTAGTAAAAGGGATTTATTAACTGGCCTCTATGGCCAGAGAAGACTCCAAAAGGGCACATGAAGAGAGGGGAAACAGCAGGGAGTAGACGCGTGTGGATGGGGCAAAGAAGGAAAAAAGGGGATGAAGGGGGGGGAGGGAAAAGAGCAAGCGAAGAAGTGGGAAGGGAAGAAGGGGAAAAGGGAATGGGGGAAGGGAACAAGGGAGAAGGGGAAAGGGAAGCCGGTGAGGAGGAGAAGGCAAAGGGAAAGGGGGCGAGTTCCTGCCTGGTGGGGGTTTAAATAGCGCCTTGGGTAGTCCAAAGGACCCCTGACTCCATAGGCTGCTGGGGGTCGGAAGTGAGACTTGTATGCTCGGGATTGGCTCAGAGAGGGAAAGCCCGCACTGGGGTGAATTCCCACGAGAGGTGGGCACTTCCGGGAAGGCAAAGCTCAGGCTTACAGGAGGATAACCTAATGCACCTGGGGTGTGGCTAATTTAGGGCACCTGGGAGGTATGGACTGTCAGCCCGATTTTATCTAACACTTATTACTACTAACATTCATCTCAGAATCACCCCACAAAGAGCCTTTAAGAAACAACACAAACTGTTGCTGTTTAACAATAACCTTAACTCAATCCAGACAAGCCTCTAGTGTTTATTCAATCAGAACAGCTATAATCAGACTCAACTATATACAAATACTGCAAACAACAAAATAAGCTGTCATTCATTTTTACCAGTTCCCATGCCTCCAGAATTTCTCTCTTTTATGGATAGGGTAGAAGTGTCCAAACTATACAAAGTCCTCCTCCTTGATATTCCCTAGGGTTTCCAGTACCATGCCAGCTACATATCACTGGCTTAAAAGCCTCCCTTTGTTTTAGGAATCCCTAACATGAGTAATTAAGTCAGGTACCCAAGACGGTGTAATCTGAGAACCTTCAATGGGTTTCACTTGTTGCATTGACATGTAATAGTTTTAAATTGGCATTACTTGTTGTTGGTTTGTAGCCTCTTCAAATAAGACTCTGTTGTCCATCTCACATGATTCTCTGTTCCATATCCACTGTTCACTCAGAAGACTTGAATGATTGGGGTTCCTAAAATATATGAATAATTATTCCCCTACCCCCAACATTTATGCAAATTTCAAGTAGCAGTATTTGAGAGAAGTCCTCTGGAATATACTCCTAAGATTTGGCGGTGTTTGGCTACTGTTGCTTCTGGCACATGGCCTCTGGAAAAAGCATGGTAAAAATGAACACAGCAAAGTTTTCTAAAATGACTGCATGTATTATTACCAAAAAAAGGAGAACTAAGGGCAGACAAGGAGACACTGGGGATTTGCAATAATTCTCATGGCACCCTGCAATATCAAACAACAAAAATTTTACTAAATTTTTTCATTCCATTTTTTGGGAATCAAGCCATGAAAAAAAAAATAGTACAAACAAACAGAAGAAGTGTGAAAGCTTCAAATCCCAAGTGGTATATTTAAATAAAAATGAAGTGGAGAAACATTTGTCTTCCTCCTTTAAATTAGTCTTGATTAAAAGGCAAAAAAAAAAAATTAAAATAAGAGACACCAATTTTATTTTCTTTATAGTGTGCCAAATATTCCTATGCTCTTCACAGATATCATCCATGAGAAAACATGTTTCTTGCCTGAAAGATGACGATACCAGATCCAGAGATAAAGGCTTAGGCTACCCACAGTTAACAGCAAAACAGTACTGCTTTTCAAAATCTGGAAATATGCCTTGGTTTAGGGATATGTAACCAATATAAACTGAACTTATAAGACAGACTATATGTAGCATGACTAATAGAATTTTCATTTTATAAAGGAATTCATTCCAGAATGAGATTGATTGTATTATGTGACATGCATGTAAGAATATGACCTAAAGAATCCCCTATTATGTATCATTATAATGCACCAATAAAATAAGAAATTCATTCCAGTGTATTAATAAACCTAAAATAATCCTGGAATTCTAAGATTCCAATTGTCCTTTTTTTTTTTTTTTTTTTTGAACCAGGGGCACTCGACCACTGGGCCACACCCCCAGCCCTTTTTTGTATTTTATTAGAGACAGGGTCTCACTGAGTTGCTAAGTGCCTCACCATGGCTGAGGCTGGCTTTGAACTCACGATCCTCCTGCCTCGGCCTCCCAAGTGCTGGGATTACAGGCGTGCGCCACCGCGCCCGGCCTCCAATTGTCCTTTTTATAACATTAGATTTATTACAAAAACTAAAAATCATCAATTTGCTGCACCATATGGAAATATACTATGCACTGTCTTTTTCCCTTTTACTTTTGTTTTTTCTTTGTATAGACTACAGGAAAAAATTAACTTTATGAGTAAAATTCTAATTCCGGGGCTTTGGAGATGAAACTAATGCACTTGGAAATGAAATTCTTCTGTAGGAAATACAAGGTTTAAAAATTCCACACATAAATCAGGATGTGGCTGATTTTATCGAGGACCACCTCCATACTTTTTCCATCTGGGCCATAAAAAGATACTCAACATTCAACAAGACATTCAATGAACTGATATCTCTAACTAAGACAAAATCTATTAACAAACCCAGCAATCAGTTTGTATGTTCAACATGTTCTAAGATTCCAATGTTATTAAGTATAGGAATACTCAAAATGTGATTGTCGAATTCTGATTTCATTTTGTATAATAAGTAGAAAAGATAAAATTGAAGGAAAAAATAGTGTGAACTTCCTGGCCTTTAACAAGGATGGAAAGTTGAGAAAGTAGAATTGCACTTTTGTTGCCGCCTGAAGCGCTTGGAGCAACGGAGCCGCGGGAAGAACTTCAGAAGCAAACTGGAGACAAAGAGCTTTTTATTCTGATAACTTTTCTCTCTGGTTCTAACACGACTAACACACGCCAAACACACCACCAAAATGGCGCTGACCCGATCAGCAATTTCGGCCAAGTCACTCGAGATTCCGCAACAAGTCTCGTGAGACTACGGGAGGCGACAATGCCCAAATCTCCACGGCTCATAGTCAACCGCAATTCAAGTCAATCCCCAAACAGGGCTCCTGCATTTCCCCCTTTTTGCTTTAAAAGAGGTAATGCTCTAGGACGTCTATGTGCAACCAACATTCTTACCCGTCATCAGATAATCAAGGCTGTGCCCTTGACTCCTGTCTTAGGTTGATATGTCGGCCACATGAGACTGTCCCGTGTGACTGTGCCTGTCTTAGGTTGTCCCCCTCTGGGGATCTTACCCGTCATTGGCTAACCAGCCATCCAATGGAGCCCTTTAGGATCGACTATATATGATGACTAACAGCCGTCCAATTGTGAGGAGATGTTGCGGCTTTAAGGCGACAAGCCTTTTGGTGACGAGCCAAATTGCATAGCATATCAAATTGTTTAAACAAATCAGCTGCCCTAAGTTCCATCAAATAACACACTGAATTCTCTAGACAAACACCCACAAGGCACTGTCCCGCAAAGTCCCAAACAATGAAAGATCAAAATGTCCATTTGTTGTAACATGTTGATGTAGGAGGCCCCATGCATGTAGAGCAGAGGCCACACTGCTGGTGAGGTTGTTTGATGTTTGAGCAGCAGGGATGCTTGCGGCGGCCGCGATCCCTGCAGCTGTAGCAGCAGACGTCTCTCTCATGTCTAGACAATGCCACCGGCAAATCTTCAGGGCCCGCTACCTAGAAACTCAAGCATCAATTATTAAAGGAAAGGCAGTTCTATTGCAGCACTGAGTCAAGAGGCGAGCTGTCAAACGACAAAATAGAATAATTAGATTAGAAAATTAAAGTTGATTTTTGTTCACACACATTGCTGGTTGAGCTGAAAATTAAAGTTGATTTTTGTTCACACACATCGCTGGTTGAGCTTCTACAAACATAAGTTGGAAAAATATCATATTTAGAACAAAATAAAGAAAGACTGAGGGTAATTATCGCATTAAAGATAGATTAAAGAAAAGGTAAAGGCACTTTAGAGAAATAATTTGTTAACTGAAACCCTTGAGTCTCTGTATACAGAGCAATCTTTTACCTGTTGAGATAATTGAAATTAATGAGCTATTAAACAAATGAAGTTAATAACAAATAAACAATCTTAAGTCAAAACACCAAAATATCAGGTTATATAGCACTAGTCATATTGTTTGCTAAAGAGAAGTCCCAGGGACACCTATAAATCAAAATTGAAAGTACCTTCATTTATAAAATTATTTACCTAAATTGAATACTCTTAACCTAAAATGAATTAAAGTTATTTGGATCCATATATATATATATTTTTTTCTTTTTCATAAGCGCTTTGTTCTTTGTGACGTCACACTGGACAGACGAACAAACATACAAACATATATTTGTGACGTCACATTAACATGAAATGTAGACAAATGTACAGACATAAAGACATGTATAAAAAGGAAAAAAAAATACAATTGTGTGCACACTAAAGAGAGATCTCCTCGTCCCGGCCGGGAGGAATGACACTTAACTTGTGAAATATTTTGAAGGACTCTTTTGAGGGAATCATTCTGTACCTTCATCTTGGTCCTCTTGATTTTGTACCTTTTTTATTAATCTTGATTCTTCAATAACTTCATCTTGATCATTTTGATGTGGTACCTGTTTTATTAATCTAGATGGTATCCATATTGGAGAGGATTCGTCTTTTGGAAAAAACACAAACAGATCCTCTTCCCCAAATTAATACTGGATCTGGACCCTTCCATGTACCTGAAAGAACATCCTTCCAGTAAACCAAAGGTTTATGTTGTTGGTGTGGATTCCAATGTCTGTCTCCAGCAGAATAACCATTAGAGTCTAAAGTTAAAAAATTTAAGGTAAACAGGGCAACTGCCAATCTGTCCTTAGGACTTTTCCAATTTCCTTCTTTTTGTTTTAATAACATAATTTTCAGTGTTCGGTTTGCTCTTTCAATAATGCCCTGACCCTGAGGATTGTATGGGATGCCTGTTTTATGGGATATATTGAATTTTGCGCAAAACTCTTTGAAAGATGAGGACGTATATGCAGGGCCATTATCTGTTTTAAGCATTTTGGGGATGCCCAATGCAGCAAAAGCTTGCAAACAATGAGATGTAACATCTTTAACTTTTTCTCCAGAATGTAAGGAAGCAAAAATCATGCCTGAGCATGTATCTATGGTCACATGAATAAATCGCAACTTTCCAAAACTTGGCTCATGAGTAACATCCATCTACCACAAATGATTGGGCATTAATCCTCTAGGGTTAACTCCGAAATGAGGATTGGGCAAATGTGTCATACAAGATTTACAATCTTTTACAATTGTTCTGGCTTGCTCCTTTGTGATTTTAAACCTACGTTGCAAGGTGGTGCTGTTGACATGAAACTGGGAGTGGAATAAAGTAGCTTGTTGTAGCGCTGAAAGTATAAATATTGCTTTTGTAAGTTCATCAGCCTTTTGATTACCTTCATGGAGAGGACCAGGCAAATTAGTATGTGCTCTAATATGGCCTACGAATAGAGGTTCTTTTCTTGCCCACAAAAGTTTTTGTATTTGATAAAACAATTTAAAGGCTGGAGTATGAGGTGCTATTGGTCCTGCTAACTCTAATTTTGGGACGGCTTGTACAATATAGTGGCTATCTGAAAAAATGTTTACGGGCTGGTCCCTAAAATTTTCCAGAGCTCTTACCACAGCTTCCAGTTCCACTAGTTGAGCTGATTTGTGTGCAGTTATGTAAGTCATATTTTCTTTTTTAGTGACTACTGTAGCAGTACCATTTGAGGACCCATCTGTAAATACATTAAATGCCTTAGGAATAGGTTGATTTTTTATTACCTGTGGAAATATAATAGGATGATTAATACAAAAAGATAATATAGGGGACTTAGGAAGATGATTATCAAAATTTGCAGAAGTAGAGCATTTAGCTATAGCCCAATCATTATCATTGAAGCATAAGTATTCAATCTGTGATGATGAATAGGGAGTAATAATAGTAGCAGGGTGAATGCCAAATATTTTAGTAGAAGTCTTAAGTCCTTGAAGAATAAGTTTAGCCACCATGGAGGTATAAGATTCAATTATACTTTTAGGAGAGACGGGCAAATGTATCCATAATAAAGGCCCTTGTTGCCAAAATACTCCTGTGGGTGTATATTGTGAAGATATAATAATCAACATCAGCGGTTGAGTTAAATCAAATCTATCACAATGAGCTCCTTCGATGGCTTTTTCTACTAACTTTAAAGCTTTCCTAGCATCAGGAGTCAATGTTCGTGGTGAAGATGGATCAGGATCTCCACGAAGGATGTCAAATAAAGGTTTTAGTTGGCCAGTAGTGAGATTTAGTGTAGGGCGAAGCCAATTAATGTCTCCCAGTAGTTTTTGGAAATCATTGAGGGTGGTCAAATGTTCTTTATTTATTAAAATTTTTTGGGGTCTAACAAAAGTATCCATGATTTTAAATCCTAAATATAATATGGGAGATCTGGTTTGAACTTTTTCTTCTGCTATATATAATCCATATTTTTTTAAATTTTCTACCACATCACTGAATATATTAAATAAGATTTTTCGATTAGGGTGGGCCAATAAAATATCATCCATGTAATGTAGACACATGAGGTTTGGATATTTATTTTTAATGGGTTGGATAGCCTTGTCCACATATATTTGGCATATGGTGGGGCTATTAGCCATTCCCTGTGGTAAAACCTTCCATTGATATCTCTGATCAGGGCCATTATTGTTCATAGAAGGAACGGAAAAAGCAAACCTGGGGGCATCCAGAGGATGTAGGGGAATAGAAAAGAAGCAATCCTTTATATCAAGAGTAATAAGATGGAAATTTTTTGGAATAGCTACGGGACTAGGAAGTCCAGGTTGAGTAGGGCCCATAACTTGCATGGTTTTATTGATTTGTCTAAGATCATGTAACAATCGCCATTTTCCTGACTTTTTCTTGATCACAAATATGGGGGAATTCCAGGGAGAGGTGGAAGGTTCTATATGACCTGCTTCTAATTGTTCCTGAACTAATTGGTGGGCCGCTTGTAATTTCTCTTTAGATAGGGGCCACTGAGGGACCCACACTGGCTTATCAGAAAGCCATGGTATTTTCAAAATTATTTTCTCAGTGGCCCCGAAAAAAAATATCTTTTTCCTTTATGACAATGATTACTTTTAGGGTTAAGATTACTCTGTACTTTTTGATAATGAGTTCTTTTATGGTTAAGATTACCCTGTAGGTTTTCACATTTAACATCTGCAGGCTTGGTTGCAAGGTGTACTCCCATTTGTTGCAAAATATCTCTTCCCCATAAAGTAACCGGTAGATTAGGTAAAACATAAGGCTGAAATGTTCCTTTATGGCCTTCATCATCCTCCCATTTTAAAATTACTGCACTTTTTTCTGGGAGGTTATTATATCCCAAGCCTCTTAAACTGGTTGAAGCTTTTTGCAGAGGCCAGTGCTTGGGCCATTGGCGTAAATTAATAATGGAAGAGTCAGCTCCAGTATCTATTAATCCCTCCATTTCTATTCCTTGGATTTTTATTTTACACATAGGCCTCCTTGAACAGTCTCGAACCCAGCAAGCCATGGGACTTGAGTCAGTGGAACAAAATCCTCTATTGTTCCCTTCTTGAGGCATACCCATTTTAAATGAATTATGTAAATTGGGAAGGAGAAGCAACTGAGCAATTCTATCTCCTTGATTAACAGAAGTTATACTTTGGGGTGAGCTAAGCATTATTTTTATTTCCCCTTTGTAGTCTGAGTTTATTACACCTGGGGTCACTTGCAAACCTAATAAGCTTTTAGGACTACGCCCGATAATAAGTCCTACAGTCCCTGAAGGAAGAGGTCCCCTGACTCCTGTGGGAATCAGTTGAACCCCCATTTCAGGTGTTAACACTATTCGGGCGGTGGAACAGAGGTCTAATCCTGCATTTCCTCTTGTTCCTCTGGCGAGGGAGTGGATGGGTAGTAGGAATTGTGTCGGGGAAGCATCTGAGTGGACGCTTGAGGATACTCCTTCTGCAATGCCCCGTACATTTGTGGGCCCCGGGGTATTGGGCCCCGTGCCCCGTTTTTTGAATTCCTGAACAAAGGATTTCCATGGATGTCAAATTTTGAATGGCATTTGTTGGCCCAATGATTTCCCTTTTTACACCTGGGGCAGTGGCCTGGGGCACGGTATGAGCTTGGTCTTATTTCTCTTTTGGGATTTTGCCTAGAATTGCCTGATTGATTATGATAATTTTGCCTGGAATATCCTGATTGATTATAATATCTACGTTTAGCCTTTGTGAAATTTCGAGAGGAAGCACCTCTCATTGAGGCTGCAATCACATTTCCTGTGACAAAGGCGTCATTTATATCTTTACATAGTTGTATATATATGGAAAGATCCTTTTTAGTTCTCCATGGCCTGATGGCTGCTTGGCACCATTTATTTGCATTTTCATAAGCTAATTGAACAACTAATGGCATAGCTTCGTCAACATCTGCAAACACACTACCTGCAGTTCTCAAAAGTCGATCAGCAAAGTCAGCATACGGCTCATTAGGTCCTTGAATCACTTTTGACAAGCTACCTTGTAGATCCCCAGGTCCTTGTACAGTTTTCCATGCCTCTAAGGCAGCTGTGTTTATCTGAGCATATACATCTGGGTCATAATCTCTTTGAGCCTGTAAGTCTGCGAATTGCCCTTCTCCTGTGAGCATGTCTATATTATAGTTTTCAAACCCTGCAGCCGCGTTTCTTTTAGCCGTTTCTATACAAAGTTCTTGGAATTGCGATCGCCAAACCAAGAATTGCCCCCCGCTTAATGTTGCTTTACATAGACTTTTCCAGTCTGAGGGGGTTAAGCTAAAGGTGTTAAGGGACTCCAGCATACTCAACGTGAAAGGAGCTTGGGGCCCATAAGTCATTACTGCCTCTTTGAGATTTTTTATTGTTTTGAAATCTACTGACTGATGGACACTCTGTCCATTTTTCTTTTCAAATGCTGGCGGTTCCCAATGTATCTGTGAGTTGTCCTCGAGAGCGCATAAGCGATCAGAAAGACTTTTTATTTCTGTTTCTAGGGTATGCAAATGCCTAGTAATACCCTTCATATTTTCTGTAATGGATTCCACCCATGGGGGAGTAGAGGACACAAGTGGCTCCTCTACCTGACCGTCCTTTTTCTTGGTCTTTTTTAGTTTCTTTTTCCTCATTTTCTCAGGATCACTTTTACTAGATTCCTCACCACTGCTAATTTCACTGACAGCAATATCCTGAGGCCCAGGTTCCAGTGAGAGCAAGTATCTTTCAGCTATTACCAATAACTCCCGAATAGCTTTAATAGCTTGGATTTTTGTCATTTTTGGGTCTCTTCCAATACTCTCTTTACTGGTCTTAGTTGGCCCAGTGGAATCTACACTTTTTTGATCACTTTCACTTTTGTCTATATACTCCTCACTGAGAACAGAGTCAGGTATATCAAGGAGTCTTTGCATAGCCTCTATCAATTGGGATTCAGTTATATTCGAACCCATCTTTAGAGACCTTTCAGTTCTTACCTGTCCGCTCCGAAGTTCCCCGTACGGGCCGCCACCTTTTGCCGCCTGAAGCGCTTGGAGCAACGGAGCCGCGGGAAGAACTTCAGAAGCAAACTGGAGACAAAGAGCTTTTTATTCTGATAACTTTTCTCTCTGGTTCTAACATGACTAACACACGCCAAACACACCACCAAAATGGCGCTGACCCGATCAGCAATTTCGGCCAAGTCATTCGAGATTCCGCAACAAGTCCCGTGAGACTACGGGAGGCGACAATGCCCAAATCGCCACGGCTCATAGTCAACCGCGATTCAAGTCAATCCCCAAACAGGGCTCCTGCACACTTTTTTAATCTTCACAAAACTAAAACAAGTTTGAAAGTTCCCGTCTTAAAATTTGCATGAATGAAGTAACTCCCTCCAACCTGGCCTCTCTGTGACTCTAAAGCTATGTGTATTATAGTAAAAACTGATTGAAATAGTTTGAACAAAAGCCAAACTAGTTTACATTTAAATGGAAAGTGTAAAAAAAGTAACAAAAATTCCAAGTGAATGGTAAGATAGTCTGATTTCATTGTATGGAATTATTTTCCCTAAATAGATTCAGTGATACACAACTGTTGGTAAAATAGCTCCCAGGTTCTCAAAGGCTGTTTAAGTTCCTATTTCCCCAGAACTTTTGTTTCGTTTCCTGGCCCTTTAAGTTTCTAGTTCCCCGAACTGAGTTTCGCTTCCTTGTTACAGACCCCAACTGATATTATAACCAATCAGAGCCATCCCACCACCCTCCCACCCATACCTATAGACTCTGGAACCTCAGGGAATTTGCTTATGCAAGCTTCCAAGTAACATATAAAAGCAGAAAAATTTTTGGTAATGTAGCTCTCTCTCCCTCCCTTGCTTAGATCTCTCTCCCTTGCTTAGCTCTCCCTCCCTTGTTTTGGACCCCAGATAATTCCCTGTGTGTTAAAATAAATCTCTCAGCTGGACTCTGCTTCTTGGTGTGGTTCTTCTTCAGCTCCAACCCTTACAACAACCACAGAACAAGCACCAATGAGATCCAAAGAAGCCCCAACATACATCCTTGGAGTAAGTATCCAACCCTTGGTAATATGACACTGACCAAAACAAACACAGGGTGTACATGTCCAGATGGTTCAGGATCTTGGTGTAAGAAAACCCAACAAAACAGAGGAAGCTGTATCATAATATTGAGAAGTTCAATTATTTTCTATACAAAAGGCTGTATACTTGTGTTCTTATAAGTGCTCAAAAACAAAAAAGTCAATCCAAAGTGTTTTCATTTATATTTCTATATTATGTGCTCTCTCTTCAATTCTATTATCTCTGTTCTCTTATTAAGACAAATTTTGCCTCTCACCAATTTCCTGGGTTTTTTAAAATATTTATATATTTGCTTTAGTTGTACACATGCGTTCTTTTTATTTTTACATGGTGCTGAGGATCAAACCCAGGCCGCACACATGCTAGGCAAGTGCTCTGCCACTGAGCTACAACCCCAACCCCAATTTCCTGTGTTTTTAGCAAACCCTCCCTTTTATAAAACTTTCTAAACACAATGGTTAAGTACAATTTAATCTTTTTAAAAGCCATTAATTTTAAGTAGATGCTTTTAAGTACCCTTGCTGGACAAAAATGTATACATATATATGATCTGAAGGGCAAAAATCACACAAGGGACAGCAATGCAGCCAAGAGATTTATTCAACAGCCTTTGTGGCTGGTAGCAAAACTGGAGAAGAGGTGCTCTGGTCGAAGGTCAAAGAGGTGCTGGGAGAGGGGAGTCAGAGAGAAGGGAGTGTGCAAGCTCTGGTGGGAGAGGGGAATCAGGGAGAGGGGAGTGTGCAAGCTCTGTACAGAAGGTGGGTACTTGGTCGTACCAGCTGGGATCTCTGGAGTTGTTGGCTAAAGCAGCTGCTGTCTGGCTGGAGGTCGGAGCTATTGGCTGAGAGCGGCAGTTGGGCTGAAGGCAGTGGGTCTGGAGCTGTCAGCTGGGGCAGCTACCATCTGGTGGGCAGCTGCCATTGGGCTGGAGATGGTGCATCTGGAGCTGTCGGCTGGGGCAGCTGCCATCAGGCTGGAGGCAATGGATCTGGAGCTGGTGCAGTGGCTTCCTCCTCTCCACAGGGATGAGCTGTTGTGTTCTCAGCTTCCTCTCAGCAGTGACAAGCTGATGTGTGTTCTGAGTCTCTTGAACGGGACCTTATATAGGGATTTCTGGTGGGAGGTGCACCAGAGCAACCCCAATGCCATTGGCTCTTTGCCCATGGAACAGGGCAACCTTTAAGCCTATTGGCTCCTGCCCAGGGAAAAGAAACATCCTGTCCATGGAAGAAACATCCTGCCTGGAAAATGAAACAAGGTTGCTTTGCTCAGGATATGGAAACCTCTGGGGGGGGGGGGAGGTAGCCCATCTATCATTATCCACCCAAAAAAACCAAAGTGTTCTTTTAGCTTAAATTATTCTAAACACTTTATAAATGTAGGAGACAATTTCTAGTGCTTGTTCATTTAGAAGTAGACTCCCAAAAAAGGGACAAATGATAAAATGGAAATGGAAAAACATATGATTGTTCCATGTTGTTATACAAAATCATGAAGACTTCTCAAAATCAAAGAGGGAAAATCCAGAGAACAGTCTCAGATTTCATGCATGTGCATCTTTCCCCATAGCCTTTTAAAACTCCCTCAAGCTGGGATTGTGGCTCAGTGATAGAGTGCTTGCCTAGCATGCCCGAGGCACTGGGTTCAATCCCCAGCACCACATTTAAAAAAATAAACAAATAAAATTAAGGTATTGTGTCCATCTACAAATTAAAAAAAAAAAAAATAAATAAATAAAAAACCTCTCTCCACCCACCCCCACCCTCACACACAAACACACACACAAAAATAAATAAATAAATTAATTAATTAAAAAAAAAAAAAAAAAACTTGCACTGGCAATAAAGTTATTCACAAGAACTGAGGTTGAGAGGGGAGTCCCTAGAAGGCCAAAACCAATGTACTGTAAATGATGGGTAGATGGGGCAGTCTCATAGAAGGTCCAACTGTGTGTGGCTGACTGGTCTGCAGTGCAGGTTTGCAGAAGCTAAAGTCCCAACAAGGGGCTTGATAGATAGCTTACCCTCCCCCCAGAGTTCTCCACATCCTGAGAGAAGCAACCTTGTTTCATTCTCGGCAGGATGTTTCTTCCCCGGACAGGATGTTTTTCCCCCCCCCCGGGCAGAATGCACAAAAAATAAATAAATAAATTAATTAATTAAAAAAAAAAAAAAACTTTGGCAATAAAGTTATTTTGAGAGGGGAGTCCCTAGAAGGCCCCATGGGGCAGTCTCATAGAAGGTCCAACTGTGTGTGGCTGACTGGTCTGCAGTGCAGGTTTGCCTAAATCCCAACAAGGGGCTTGGCTTACCCTCCCCCCAGAGTTCTCCACATCCTGAGAGAAGCAACCTTGTTTCATTCTCGGCAGGATGTTTCTTCCCCGGACAGGATGTTTTTCCCCCCCCGGGCAGAATGTTTCTTTTCCCCAGGCAAGAGCCAATAGGCTTAAAGGACACCCTTTCTAGCCAATGGTGTTTGGGGTTGCTCTAGTGCACCCCCCACCGGAAATCCCTATATAAGGCCCTGTCTGAGAGACTCAGATCAGACAGAGAGAGACACACGGACACACGACATCTGCTTGTCACTGAGAGGAGGAAGACAGATACATCGGCTTGTCGCTGCAGAGAGGAGGAAGCCACTGCAACAGCTCCAGACCCATCGCCTCCAGCCAATGGCAGCTGCCTCAGTCGGCAGCTCCAGACCCATCGCCTCCAGCTGACGGCAGCTGCCTCAGTCGGCAGCTCCAGACCCATCGCCTCCAGCCAACGGCAGCTGCCTCAGTCGGCAGCTCCAGACCCATCGCCTCCAGCTGACGGCAGCTGCTCCAGCCGACAGCTCCAGAACCATTGCCTCCAGCCGATGGCAGCTGCTCCAGCCAACAACTCCAGACCCATTGCCTCCAGCCGACGGCAGCTGCTCCAGCCAACAGCTCCAGACCCATTGCCTCCAGCCGATGGCAGCTGCTCCAGCCAACAACTCCAGACCGACCACCTTCAGCCCGACAGCCGCTCCCAGCTGACAGCTCCAGCCTCCAGCCAGACAGCAGCTGCTTTAGCCGACAGCTCCAGAGATCCCAGCAGGTGCAACCAAGCACCCACCTTCTGTCCAGAGCTTGCACACTCCCCTCTCCCTGACTCCCTTCTCCCACCAGAGCTTGCACACTCCCTTCTCCCTGACTCCCCTCTCCCACCTCTTCGACCTTCGATCAGAGCACCTCTTCTCTGGTTTTTGCTACCAGCCACAAAGGCTGTTGAATAAATCTTTTGGCTGCACGGCTGTCCCCAGTGTGATGCTTTGCCCTTCAGGGCTGGTCTTACATGTTTATCTGGGCCACAGAGGCTCTATACCTACAGCCTAAAACAAACACTGTTCACCTGTGTATAGTACCCAACCCTGCACATGTCACTGAGAACTGTCTAAATCTAAGAGCCTCAAAAGGCCCTAACCCCTGGCTTATACCCCAAACGCTTCAAATCAACACAGAAAATAGCATTGTGAGGAAAATATCTAAATCTGGAGATGATAAATGCATATCATTCCTATTTCCAGAGAACATGCCTGGGGCCAAAAGCCTTGGAACAGAAGAAGGCAGACAGCAGGAAAATATCAAACCTTTATTAAATACTAAGCAGAGAGCCCGGCGCAGTTGCACACGCCTGTAATCCCAGCACTTGAGAGGCTGAGGCAGGAGGATTGCGAGTTCAAAGCCAGCCTCAGCAATGGTGAGGCACTTAGCAACTCAGTGACACCCTGTCTCTAATAAAATACAAAACAGGGCTGCGGATGTGGCCCAGTGGTCGAGTACCCGTGAGTTTAATCCCCAGTACCAAAAAAAAAAAAAAAAAAAAAAAAAAAAAAAAAAAATACTAAGCAGAGAAAAACACATGAAATATAGCCCTAAACTTCAACTTTTATTTTGATTTTTCAATTTCTCTCTTTCTTTGTTTCTTCAAATACAAATCTGCTAACATACATCAATATAACTTAGTCAACTGAAAAAATAATAATAATGAACACTTAAAGATAACTGATAAAGAGCTAGTGATTTCCATGTTCAGTAAGTTCCTCTTAAAAACCTAAGTACTCAACTCTATACGTTTTTCAACTGTTCATACTTTTTCCTTACTATGAGCGAAAGTAAGAATTTATCTACAAAGCTACTCAAATGTCTGTGGAGTTGTTAGTTATTTTCATAAAAAAAAAACCCTGAGCACACTAGCAAACAGTCACAATTTGTTTTTGCAAATTCTCACACCTGTTCTCCCCCTCATCTAACTGTTGCTCAATGAACAGCAAATTTTGTAGACAGAATAAGCAACCATGTTGCAACTTAAATTTCCCATGTCTGTGTCTTCAAACACAGGAAAGAACTCTAGATTTCTCCAGATTATCTGCAGAAACACCTGATTCAGAAACCCAAAGAGTTACAGCCTGTGACAAAAGTTTGCTTGTTTGAGCTTCAGTATGGAGTTCTCAGAAAGGTTAAAAAAAAAAAAAAAGTAAATAAACTCCAAAATATTAAAGTTTGGGGGCAAGTCCTATAAGAGGTGTTGACTTTCCTTAACTCAGTGCTTCCTCCCTGCCTTTCATGAATGAGACATAAATTCCTTGAAGGATTAAAAAAAAATGCCTGGCTTACCCTCTCCCCCATCCCCACCCATCCCTTCATCTTCTTCACTGCCACTCCTGTCTAGAGCCTGAGAGTTCCAGAAGAATCCAGATTCTGGAACTGGGCAACACAAGCCATGTCTGCTCCATGTAAGTATCAACCCAGCTATGAGGCCTGGCACAAGGTCAGGACTTGGAAAATGCTTGCCATGCTGAACTGTTGAAGGGGCAGACCTGCGGTCGTCTCTCTCCCTCCAAGAGAATGATAAACAAGTTCTTAATTTCCCATAAAACAAAAAGAAACCCTGAAAAAATGATAGTTTATTCTAGCTTTTTAAGGTCACAATGACCTGGCAGAAGAGATATTTCAATTTCTTTTGTTTATCGCTCTTAAAATTTCTCTCCTCAATAAAAATTCATTCCACTTTGGGGACATGAGAGTGACACTCATGATGAATACTAGGGATTTACAGAGGGAGTTTTGCCAGTTTCACCACTCCAGGCCTAGTGGGAAAGTGCTTCCCACTATCACCTCTTCACATTACAGGATTAAGTCCTTTGGAAAACAAGTATGAAAGCAAGTAACCCTCAGTTCAAGCTAAGAGACAAAAGATTCAGTGAATGTGGTTATTAATGTAGTGTTGTGCTTAAATAACATTTCTCCTCCTCCCCACTAAAGCACACATTACCTCACTGAAAATATTAAAACCAATACACTATAATCATTTTGGCTGTGAGTCAGAATATAAATTACCACAGAAAGTCACAAAAACTCTTAAGTTTTATATAAAAAGCATTAAGCAAATCAGGTATCAACTCCCTCACCCCCCACCTAATCTAATCTGATTCTAGAAATGTTAACTAGAATAAGTTTATAAATTTGAGAACAGTGAGTTTCAGAAGTGCCCACACACCTCCCACCCCATGCCAAATCAGCAACCTTTCAGAAGACAATACTCTCAGGGAGCAACTCTAAGGATATGAATTTCAGAAATTAGCCTGCCACATCTTAAGACACTTGGTTGGTCAGCACACACACAGTAAAATAAGACCAACATGCACCTACTATACCCAAAGATGAGTCTGGTATTGACAAGCATCATGAAGGAGAGCAAGGCAGAAGCCTATTGGCTCCTGCCTAGGAACAGAGTGACCTTTACGTCCATTGGCTCCCGCCCAGAGAAAATGAAACAAGGTTGCTTCTCATGGAAATTTCCATGGGGGAGGTGGCCCATAGGCCCAAGACTATCTATCAGAGCCCTTGGCCTGCCTATGCTCCTTGGTGTTGCATTGAATGAGGTGGACCAAACCTCCAACAGGAAAGGTGTGCAAAAAGCAACAAGTGCTCACCTGCCCCAGGGCTAGGGGCTGCCGCTGCTGTCAGTGCTGCCACCCTACTGAACCTGGTGCAACCACCACCTCCCAACCCTGTTTCTGCCCCAGCCTTAGCCTGTGCTTGGGTGGTTAACTCCTCTTCATCAGTGTTTAGAGCACATTGCAGTCCATCTCTCCCAGTTAATCCGTTGTCACCATGGATGCCAGGAATTGGGGCGAGAGAATGTCACCCAGGCCAGCCGGGCAACAGGAATGGGCAAACAAGGGCTAAGAGAGGGATCCTTCAGAAGTGACTGCCAAATTGTTCTCTAGAGGCTAGGGCGGCCCCACCGCTACTAGGTCCCCTTCCTCTTGCAGCATTCAGGTTACATGCCAGTCCTAGCAGCCTCAGGTGCCTTGCCCCAAAAGGGGGTGGCAGTGAAGGTGTGTGTGTTAATGGGAGAGTATCCCTGGCTCCCTCCTGTTGTTGCCTTAAATGTGTTTTGCTGCTCTTGCATCTTGGGCTGCAGCCCCATCATTGCTGCTCTTCCCCCAGCACCTCCAGAGCTCCATGCACTGTCTCCACTTTTTCTTGGAGGAATTTTCATAATTAGTTTGGGAAGATGTTTGTCATCTATGTTGTCACTGAGATAATTGTTTTTCATGTCTTACATCATTAGAAGAAAATATACAACGCTAAGTTATTTTAACAGTAGGATCGTTCAGATAATTTTTGTATTTGGTATTGTTCATTGTGCTTTTCTCTCTCACTTGGTCTTGTTCTCATCAAGTTTGTGGAACTTTTTGAGGAATCCTTTTCTGTTTTCTTGTTTTTCTTTATGATGTCATCATTTTCTCCTGTCTTTATTATACCTCATATCTTCATTTCCTTTTATCCACTTTCTTTGTCTTAATTCCTTCCTTCTTGGTTTTTGTTTTGTTTTTGCAGATGATCAGAGTTGGATGATCAGAGTCAACATTGATTTTTTCCATGTGCCCTTTTCTAATGTAAGCAAATGGAAGTAGAAGCAGTACTTTAAGAACTTCTTAAGCCACATCCTATTGCTGTTGATTGGTTGAATGTCAGTTATTCGTCCACTCAAAATTATTTCCAAATTCCCTTGTAATTTTAATCTTTACCCCAATGTATTTTTTATTAAAATACTTTGTTTCATTTCAAAACTTTTGGTGATTTTTCACATGGCCTGTCATTTAGTTCTGTTGTCAAATCATATACTCTGAACAACATCCTAAAGAAAATTTTGAGACTCCCTTTTTGCTTGTATTAGATCACTTGCCAACACAGTGACAAAAACCTGAGATAAACAATTGAAAAGAAGAAAAGATGCGTTTAAGATTTCCAGGAGCCGGGCGCGGTGGCACACGCCTGTAATCCCAGCACTTTGGGAGGCTGAGGCAGGAGGATGGCGAGTTCAAAGCCAGCCTCAGCAATGGCGAGGCACTTAGCAACTCAGTGAGACCCTGTCTCTAAATAAAATACAAAAAAGGGCTGGGGATGTGGCCCAGTGGTCAAGTGCCCCTGAGTTCAATCCCTGGTACCAAAAAAAAAAAAAAAAGATTTCCAGGAATCAAGAAAAAAGTAGTAACATCCAAGAGTGCTGTCTGTACATGGGTTCACTACCCGGAAACCCCAGCCCCTTCTTGCAAATATTACCATGTAAATTCTTAGGTATATTCATGTTTTCAATGTATATATTCATTCCCTAAAGCTAAACATAAATGTACACAAAAGTTTGAAACTAATACTAACCCTATATTTACTTGTATACCTAAATTTACATTAAAATAAGCACATATATAATAATTTTAATATTCATTTGTAAATAGAGTTATGTATTCAATTATCCATGGTATATTTGAATAGGTATATGTTCATATATAAAATTTTTCTGTGCAGTCCTATTTTTAAAAATCTATATTTGCATGTGTCACATTAAAACCTTCCTTAGTTCAGGGCTGGGGCTGGGGCTCAGTGGTAGTGCACTTGCCTGGCACGTGTGAGGTACAGGGTTCTATTCTCAGTACTGCATATAAATAAATAAAAGTCTATTGACAACTAAAAAAGTAAAAAAAAACTTCCCTAATTCAAAACATGTGATATTATATATATTTCTTTTAGTTGTACACAATGCCTTTATTTTTATGTGGTGCTGAGGATTGAACCTGGGCAGCCACACATGCTAGGCGAGCACTCTACCACTGAGCCACAATCCCAGCCCCAAAACATGTATATCTATTTATATTTTCATACATGTATTCATGAGTTATTCTAGTGAGCATTCTTGGTTTTTGATATGTATTTTCTTTCACTAACCCTAACCTTTACCCTACACAACATTTAACACTAACCCTAAATATACCCCTATACCTACCTGACTCTACATTAATATAGAAGCATACATAAAATTGTGAATATACATGTGTAATAAGACACACATATTCAATTATCAAAAATATATTTGCGTATATATTCTTGTATATGCATGTATGACTTATCTATGCATTCAAAAATTTTAAAATGTGTATGTATGTGTCTCACAGTAAACTCTTTTCTATTTCAAAAAATATATTTACATATTTTTTTACATATTTTCACATGTACATTCTTAGGAATATTCATGGTTTTTGATATACATCTTCATTCCCTAGCCCTAACACTAACCCTTGCCATAATTTAATGCTACCCTCTGCATACTCTTATAAGTAAACCTAATTTTACATAAAAGCTTATGTATTAATATAAATGTTTGTTTTTGACATATATTCAATTATCAATGGCATATTTGCATATATATTATTTTGTATTAACATATTATCTATGTCTGCATTTGCAAAATAAAAAATATGTATTCATACAACTCACATTAAACCCTTCACTATTTCAAAACATATGTATTTATATATATATTTAAATAGATATTTTCACAAGTATATGCTCATGAATATTCACATTTTCTGATAAACATATTCATTCCCTAACATCAACAGTGACCCAAGCCATATTTAATACTAACCCTCATAATATCCTTGTACATAAACGTAATTTTACATAAATGTGTGTGTAGTAATATGAATGTGTATGTGTATTTTGACTTATATATTCAATTATCAATGGTATATTTACATATATATTACATATGCATATATAAAATTTATCTTTGCAATCACAATTTTTTAAAATGTGTGTTTTTAAGACTCACTTCCCTATTACAAAACATATACCACCGGGCATGTTGGCACACACCTGTAATCCCAGTGGCTCTGGAGGCTGCTTACATGATGATCAGGAAGCAGAGGGAGAAAAAGAGAGAAAGAGAGAGAAACTCCACTCTCCAGGTACAAAATATATACCCCATAACCATGCCTCCAGTGAGCCACTTCCTTTAGCCATACCCCACTTGCCTCCAGTTACCATCCAATTAATCCCATCAGGGACTAATTCACAGATTAGATCAAGACAATCACTCAGCCATTTCTTCTCTGACCCTTCTTACACTGTCTTACGGATGAGCTTTTGGGAGACACCTCACATCCAAACCATAACAGAAATAATCTGGTTAAATTATAACTACAATTTCATATTCTGAACCCAACCCTTTTGAGTCACTTTTTACATCACTGTCCTCACTGCCTGCATTTGCCAACAGATCAGTGTCTTAGATGTCTTCAAGAGTACTGGTGTTTTCTGATCATGAAAGAGGTCTCCACCCTTGTCTTCTGTTGATGTCAGTGGGAAGATTAGACAAAACAATGTCTGATGCCTTTACCATAGTCCAGCACTGGCCAAACATACAAGCCTCTTGTACCTTTGACTATTATTTCATGAATTCCATGGGTTTGGGTGATTTTCTTTGCCTTCAACTTCATTGATTGGCATGTGATAGGCAATCTTTTGCAAATGCCTCACTGACAAAATGTAGTTCAACTTCATCTATTTGTGGGTATCTTCCTATGTTAGGTCTCATAAAATATTTTTGAGTGCGTTTCAAGAAAATATGAAATTTTGATCAGTTCTCCAACAATGAATATTTGTTTCACTAATATCAAATTTGTACCCTGCTGCTCTGTTTCCATGTTTTTCTGCATATATGATAAACTTGAGTCATAGGGTAATATTTGTGAAACCGTTTTAAAATGCCAATCAAACCTGGCATTTTTTACATTAATGATATGCAGGTAAGTTAAGGGGAAGCCACTATAAGCTGTAATTCACACATGCACAAGCTGGGATGGTTCTGTGAACATCAACTGGTTGGTGGTAATGAGATACATCCCAATTTCAGATAAGATAAAATGTGAAGAAAAGAATAGTCTGGCAGGCACCCACAGCATGGCTTCTAATGATTCCTTCTACCCTTCTGAAGGTGAGAAGGAATGCAGCATGGTGAGCACAGACAGTGCCTGGAGGATGTCCCGGAGGAGGCCACCTTCCTGCATGCTGCCTGTGCCAAGGACGTGGGGCTCCTGCAGGTGCTGGTGCAGTGGGGTCCATGGAGGAGGAGCTGCAAGAGACCGACTGCAATATTTAAGTATTCAACATTTCAAGAACTTTTTAACCATTATTTGCTTTCATGCCCACACATTATAAACTGCCCAGTATATAACTGTTTTTTTATATAGAATATTGGAGTATGATTAGTTTAGCTAACTACTTACTTCAAATGATAATATCTGGAGCAACAGTGAGATTCTATATTTTTGTACAACATAGATTCAAAGGATGAAGTTCATTATGTTCACAAATTGTTAAGGACCATGTTATACATTTTCTCTTCCATTTTCCTTTAAATTATTTTCTGTAATACGTATTTACCTCTTCCCAGTTTCTCTCAATGATCTAGTCTTCTGATCCAAAATCTTTACACATGAACCAGGATGCAAAAATAATTAGATAGGTCTTTAATTACTCAATTTTATAACTAACTTATCTAAATGATGTTTGTTTAAAGCATGTTCCAAATGTCTATCCACATCAATATTTTTTCAAAAACAATATATTGCTATAAATAAAAGAGCACATGTAAATAATTTTGTATAAGAATATCATGGTTCATGAAAAAAATGCAAAACATTTTGATAGTGATAATAATGATTATATTAAGATTTTAAAATTCACTTTGATGATATCGCCTTCACCAGCCACATATTAACTTTGATGAGTTTTATAGCAGAGGATTATTGGAAAGATAGCTGAAAATTGATATTTATGATGAAGCAGATTAGTAAGAGACTACAGCTCCCTTTCTGGAATGTGATTTGATACCAGTAAGTCTGTGTTGCTGGGCTTAAGTTAAATAAAAAGTGACTTTATACCTTACTTTTTTATTGACTAGTCCTGTGGTTGAAGTTATATTGTAGTGTCATTTTTCTTTTCTTCCATTTATTTTTCTCTAAAAGGGTAATAGTGGTACTTTTTTAATAGCATGTTTGGTCAGACATAAAATAAATAAATATTGATATCCCTTTATAAATGTAATACTGTACAATCAGAGTGCTGAAAATTTTAGATTTTTTTCCCCAAATAGGAAGTCTACTTAACTAATGTCCTATTAGGAAAGAATTTTACAAAAGATACTCCATTTATCTGAATGGTTTCTCCTATATTAATACAACTCCAGGTGTGATTTTGTTTATTCTTTTTAGTCTAGCAAGAAAAAGAGGTGTTTTTCATTTACCTTAATTAAATTTTAAGGCTCAGGTAACAGATATCTGGTGTTTTGAAGAATTATTTAGTCAAGTCTAAAATGCATACTTCCAAATCAGGGGAAAGATTTCATTGAAAGAGAAGTGAAGATGAAAGGTGTGATATCTGATGAACCACACCATGAGCCATGAGTGATTACAGAATGCACTTGTATTAATAGATGCCAACAGAATGAGCCAAAGTGAGGAAACAAGAATGTGATTGCTGGGTCATGTCTTACGACACATGATAGGGCATAATCTAGATAAAATTAAATATTGGTGGAGAATAGAACCACAGGAGACCCTGACTACAACCCCAAGACATTTCTGGATAGAGCACAGATAAGTTTAGGAACCGCACATTTGATAACTTTACTTGAAAGAGGAAGGAGTGAATTAATCTTCTTTGAGGGACAGACTACAGATGCTAGGAAAAATGCTCTTTAAAAACTACTACAGAAAAATAAAATTATTATCAACAAGGTTATATGGAGCAGAATAAACTGCTTCTATAACGAGATCATTTTTAAAACCATGTTGAAAATATAGTGTTTTCTATTATTATCAGCACTTATCTATTTAATTAATATTAAGGTATACATTTAAAATTATTACTCAATGTTTAGACATTGTGGTGATATTGGCATAAACAGTAACTGGGATTGTTTGAATTACAGTTGCCTAACCCTGTGCAGGCCACATTTAGTCAGGACTATGGTGCCTGCTTTCAGATGTCTCACTAAAAGGACCATTGACAAACTAAAAGCATCCACAGAGAATTAGCAGGGTGTTGAGGGTGCTAGCCATGCCATTTGAGGAATAATTTAGGAAAAGGAAGCTCTTCTTCCTAGAGAATCAAAGACCTGAAAGGACTATAAAAGGTCATCTGCCCCAACTGCTTGACTTGGGAGCTTTTCTATTCTCTAGCAATGCAACACAGAAGTTTCCACTGTTCCTTTGGAAATTCACTCTTCCTATGAGGCCTTGCTTCTTTTCTTTTCAAGAACAAAGTACTGCAGTTAAGCTGGCAGTTATAGTACTATAATTCCCTCCCTCTTTCTCTAAAATTGTGATATTTATGTTTAGCTATCTAACAAGTATCTCTTTGTTCCTCACAACAAAGTGTCTTTTGCCTAGTTTTAAAGATCCTAATATTTTGTCTCACACTATATATCCTAACTTTATTTCTCTCCACAGTATAGACAAGTAAATCTCCTCACTCTATTGTATGGGTCCAAGAGCAGATTGTTCTCATCCTGTCTTAGTGCCTAATTTTTTAATTTCTTTTTCTGTGTAACCATAAACCACCCCAAAACTTAGTGGCTTAAAGGAACATCTTTATTTATTCTCTTCATGATACTATGGATCAAGAATTCTACTAGGATGTTTATCAGCTTGCTGTGTCTTCAAGGGTGGCTTATTTAATAGCCATCTTTCAACATTTTTATTTTATGAATGTTATAGTCTATCAACTCATCCCCTATTGATGAGTTTTTAGATTGTAATTTTTCATTATTGCCAATATCACTTAATTAATGCCCTTTGAAGTCTCATTTCAACCTCTATTGGACAGTGTTTGTAAGGGGAAATGCTGACTAAAAATACAAGTTCATATAAATGTTAGTACAAATGAATAAACTAAACAATTAAAGGTCAACCAGGACTAACACAGAGGATCTACTCCATCTCCATTCTGGTAGTAAAGGAGGTCACAGTTACTATAATTTGCACTTCCTTGAGGATTAGTGAGATTGAGCATAATTTATATGCTTAATGATTATGACTCAGAATTATTTTTTATACAAATTTTCCATTTTTACTGCAACATTTTATTTTTTGTTTTGTGGTAACTATGTAGGCAGTAGGATATCATCTCCACAGGGAAACAAGAAACAACTACAAATGGGTCAGACTTGCCCAAGGGAGCCTGAGGCAGAAGTATTCTGACATAAGCATAAAGCACTGATGTCTCTGATGTAGTATGTAAGGGAGTTCTTACATATGCAGTCTTTGGTTCAGTAACAGCACAATGGTTTAATTCTATTGAAACTAATGCAGAAAGTCTATACACAAAGGCATTATTTTTGCCTTGTGCAGGGAGCTAGGAAACCAAAGAATTAATGAAGGAGAATGCAAGATGGTGAGCACAATGGAGCATCTAGTTCCAGGCAGATTAACAGGACCTTCCACTGCAGCTCATAGGCAGGCCCTCAAGATGATGACTGAATCCTACACAGGAACAGCAATGATCCTGTGAAACTAAAAACTCAGTTGCAGAAAGGAAATTTAGGCTGAAGATAGCATGATCTTTACCAAAAATGGGTTTTTTTTGTTTCCCTTCCCCCCCAAATATTCTGTTACAGATTTGTTGCAGCTGTGGTAAAGTTGTGACACAGGACATGGGACACAGAGACTGAGGGTTTGATGTGTGGCAACTAATAATTGTACTGTCATATTTTGCAGGTATCATTAGAAATATTTTTTCTACATTCAAACCACTGGATAAAGGAGAGGGAACAAAATGCCTGAGAAATCAACTACACACAAAAAATGGGCAAATACAACCAGAGAATCAAATAGGACTAAACACATGTGAATTATGATGATGTCAAGAGGCAAATTATACCTAATGGAAATATTTTTGCAAATCCAGAGAGAGATTTCCATAATCCTAATGAAAGGAGGGGATAAACATTGATTAGGCCTAAACACCAGATTTGAGATCATGTCATATAGTGGTTAAATTTATGAGTCAACTGAACTTGGCCAGGCAATGTCCAGTTATCTCATTAGGCATTATTTCTGTGCAAGTGTTTCTGGAAGAGATTAGCTTTGGAGTTTGTGGACTAAGCAAGGCAGGTGGTCCCACCCATTGTGTGTGGGAATGACCCAATTCACTAAAGGTTGAATGGAACAAAAATATAGGGGAATGTTGAATTGTCTCTGGTTCAGCTGGGAGGTCATTGGCACTCCTGGTTCTAAGGCATTCAGACCTAGACAGGAATCCACGTCATTGACTTTCTGGTTCTTAAGTCTCTGGTTCTTAAGTCTCTTCAGTCTACAGATAGCAGATCATGGAACCTCTCAGTCTTCATAATTGTGAAGGTCAATACCTTATAAAAATTCTCTTTGTAAACAGATGATAGATCGATAACTTACTGGCTTTGTTTCCTTGAAGTAACCTGACTACTACACCTTACAGTGTTGTTAAAGCACTAATAACAAGAAGGGCTAATGGTATTTTCTATAGTTGTATAATGACAAATGAAATATTATTAGAATTGAGACAGAGATTTTTGCAAGTGAGACATAAAAAAAGATGTCTTTGCATTCATGATACTGTTCTTGGAGGAAAAGTTATAGACAATTTATATATTACTGAACTAGGGAACATTTTTCTTAGGAATAACATTTTGGGGGTTGATTTTTCAACTTAAAATGAACTCCCAACATGGGGGGAAAAACTTTATCTTCTGAAGTAATCCCCTGAACAAGACCCTCAGAGAAGGCTTCTGGCATAATCAAACATGGTGATTAACTTATTTTCACATCACTACCCATATATTAAAAATTATTATATATTCAGGAATTGATCTTAGTGCTGGCATTTTGTTGGTGGATAAGATGCAGTCCCAAGTGTCAAAGAGGCTGTGGAGTCTGTGGAGAAGACTAAAGAGGGAATTTCAGTGCAGTGTGGTGTGTCCTAAAATAACAGTAAATCTGGATGATGTGAAAACACAAAGAAGGAGCATCCATGCCAGCTTCAGAGATCCAAAAAGAGTTTCCAAGGGAAATGAGGCATAAGGTAATATCGAAAAGATGAGCAGGAGTTAAGCCAAAATAAAGTGTTAGGGTGATGGGAACAGATTCCTGGACCAAAAGTAAAGCATGTTCCAAGGCCTAGAGGCAAGTGTTAGTGTGAGTAATTTTTCACTATGGCTGGCACCTAAAATAAGTAGGGACTGGTGAGAAATAAAGCTAGGAAGATAGCAGGATCCAAATCTCACATGAGGACCTTAGATTTGATGTGAAAGGCAATGAAAAATCTTCGATGAATTTTAAGTAAGTGAATTACATGACCAAAAATGTGATTTAGGAAGATTCTGTTCTCCTAAATGGGTTGAAGAAAGGTAAGCCTATCCTCCAAGAGACCTGGAGAAGCAAACTGGTTCAGTAATTCATGCCAAATGGACGATTCCCAGGATTAATGAAGTAAGTATGAGGATGAAGAAAATGAAAAACACAGAAAGCTAATGACTAAAGCACTCTATTATGGGGATGGTGCCAAAAAATCTGAGATGCAGGGTGAGGGCACCTCAGATCGATATCCAAAAAACAACTGTTTTGATGCCAGATGATACCACATCAGAATATTTCAGTGATCACCATCCCCAAAGAAAACTTGCTCTTAGTAATCTTTAGTTATCTGAACCTCAAAGGGCTTCAAGACAGGTTTGAAAACTTTACTTAGCCACTTTACTGCCACACAAGTTACAAAGCCTGGGGCCAGCCATAAAGATGTTAATTTAATGAATATTCATAATCAACAAATATTCATTAAACAACATTTCCATTCCAGGCATGCTGTTGCTCCTGGCAGGTCCTGCCTGCATGGCAGAGTGCACTTGTTAAATGAGTGTTGCTCACTGCAGAAACACCTTATGGGATTTCATGAAAGAAGCTGCATTCATCTACAATATATACAGATGTGTAGAGACAAGTTGGAACAAATTCTCCACAAAAGGGAAAAAGACATTTTTTCTTCTTTGGTACAATTTTTGTGTTTCACATGTCAAATGTGTGGCCAAATATATGAAACTCTATGGAGTGCAAAGGCTTTTATTTCTATGTCCTTATGCTGGGTAAGTGTAAAATGCAGGTCCCCAACCAGCTCTATGGCTGCATGATAGAAACCAGTTTTTAAATGCAAATGGAGAGCTGTGAACATAAATGCTTTTTAAAAATCCTTTATCTTCAGTGTCTGATGGTTATACACGTTTCAATTGGAGTATCTGTCCCCTATTGAAATAAATTGTTTTTCTAAAAGGTGGAAAGCACTCCTCCCAAATGTTTCTCAGAATTTAGAAGAAGTCTTTAGGACCACCACTCATAGCATCTGCATGTTCTTGCACGCTCATAACAACTGACAAAGTCTCTAGATGGTGATGGTAAACAAATACTACTGCAAACTTTACCTGTTTTGGAATTCCCCACTTAAAGATACTTCATAAAGAATTACAAACTCAACACTTTTCTGTATTTTCAAGATTCTACAAGACCTTTGCTCTGTATTGACTCCATATATTGCCTTAGAGAAATAATTCTCTTCGTGTTCTAAAAGTATGGTGAGTTTCCAGTTAGTACATAATATTATCCTTCTTTCAGATACTATGGGTTCTTTCCCATGCCTGGATATTCGCAAAACACCTTGTTCTATTGAGGGGCCTTTGAGCAGATAGGAAAATTCTAGTCATTTTGCCACCATGCTACCAATTCATTGGGAAGAAGGCGAGGCTTGGAAAGAGCAGCATCGGCTCCTCAAAATGTGGATCCAGAAAGCAGTCATAGGCTCATGGAAACAAGATGGAAAATTCTGAGTTTTGTTTTGTTGGTGGTATTGCCAATTGTTTTTGCTACTGTTGTAATTGTTTCCCATTCTGATTGAGTTCTTTCATAAAAACCCTCTTCCACATACTCAGCAATCTCCACTCCAACACACATGAGTGTTTGTGTCCCAAAGAGTAGGTTACTCCAACTCTTGCAATTTGACCTTTATTTTTTTTTCCTTCGTATCTTGGCACTTTGATTATTATTTGCATATTTCAGATAAAGTACTAAGATTCATGATTCAATAAATGTAGCATTTGTAGCTGGCCATCTGCCTTGACAGGCTTTGAATAGAAAATGTGAGAGGTGAGAGGTTGGCCAGAGGTGCTTATTGCTTTCAGCATTAAGAATAAGAAACATCAGATGGAACATATTATCAAAGGGAAGCTTTCCCTTTTTTTGCTTTCTGAATGAACTTTCTCTTTACCTTAAACCACATTATGTTCCTTTTTAAAAGGGTGATATAGAATCTATAGGACTCTTATAACCAAAGTAATTGCCTATCAAACCATGGTCACTAATTAGCCAAATTAAAATTTTCACATACTCAACCACCACTGCAAACAATTGCACACTTACTATTCCTCCAAAGGAAGTTCTAACAGTAACCCTACTTAACCTAAGCAATTTTAATTGCATCTTGTGGCATACCATTAGTTTTATTAGTGAGTTGCTTAAGCTCGTTCATGAATAATTGTGAAATACAATAATATATTTTAAATACCCACTCTTAAGTGAACTCAAATACTTTCCTTGGAAACTAATGTTAAACCAAGTTGAGCTTTGTCTATAAATTTCTTCAGTCTGAGAAGTCACAATCTAAATTGGCCAATGTGACTTGATATTTTACACCATTTTATTTAAGGAAATGTAATGAATCAAATGATTAGAAAACTGTCTATTGCTAAGAATGTTATTGTTATTATGATAACTTTGTCATTACAAAGGTCCTTGACATTTGTCCAAAATCTTGATGATCCGTGTAATTAAGTAATATTATTTATTGATTCTAATTCATGGAAAGACATCATTTTTAAAGCCATTAAAAAAAAAAAAAAAAACAGCTAAGGAAAAAAGATGGCAGATGAGTGTTCTGTAGCACCTACGAGTCATATTCCAGGGAACCAGGGCCACTGAAGCCATTTGTTAGGACCAGTGCATAGATGTTACTTTCCAGTTAGTGCAGCAGGGCAGGGATGCAGAGATGAATGATTATGCTTTCATGTTTAAACTCCGTGTTACTTCCCTTAAGTTCTGCCAAACTTGAAATAATAGCAAAGAATTAAATATGAGCACATTCTCATTGAGGCAGATAAAATTTTTCCAATGCATAAACATTCTAAGAAATCAAGCCCTTTTCAAGTGCCATTTTAAACTTCACTAACTTTAAAATCCTCTTTGGTGTTACTGCTCTTCTCCAGTTTTTTCTCCTCAAATAAAACACTAATATTCTTGCCACCTTTACGTTGTTCCAGATGTGTCTCTCCCTACTGTTGCTTCCCTTTATCTAAGCCAGGAGTTGTAAGCCCGAATATGTGAAATTGCAGCTTGTAAGCCAATAAGGTGTCAGGACACTGGGGAAATGGACTCAGATTTTTTGAGCATTTTTGCTCACAACTCAAAACATAACCAAGTAAAATGACAGCAACAGCAACAAGCATCCTCACCAATGGCATAGAGATAAGGCTTTTAGCTTATTTTATCCCAAGAAAGGCAGCCAGCTACCCCAGGTCCAAATATGGCCATTTGTTTGAGCTAGTCTAGCTCTGGTCACTTTGTGAAGACTTCTCTGAACCCCCAGGCCTCAGTCATCCTGACCTCCTGTCTTCACAATGCAGCATTTATTGTTCTTACCTTTTGTTTTTCTGTACACATAAGCTGGAAGGTCAAAGGCATTTTTAACAGAAGTTATTGAATTTTTGCGCTTTATTTGGGGGCCTGTTCAGAGTAGACAGGAAAGGGCCAGCAGAAATCCATCTCCCTCTTAGATATTATGTGATAGCAACAAAGACTAGAGCTATTAACTCTTGATGCACTGCAGAAGATAGAGCCCTAGAGCTGAAGCAAAGGCTCATAAAGAAAAAGATGCCTTCAGCTCTGCTGGCTGATATATGTGGCTTGGTGAACCAAGGGGCACAGAAAGGAGTGATGTCAGAGTGGGTATCCTGAGGGACATTGTCTCTTGTTCTCTTCACATCTTCCAACAGATCAGACTCTATAGACACATTGTCTCTGTTGGGCTTGTTTGGAAACATCTTCAAAACCAAATAGCTTTTAATTGCTATCATTACCCAGTTACTGATACAACACATGACAGCTATTAGCCAATCATGTATATCATATATTTAACAGGAAGGCTTACAGCTATCAGCCAATCATGTCTATCATATATTTAACAGGAAGGCTTATCAGCCACAGAGGAACTGAAATTAATTAGGCATTCTCCATTGTGAAGTAATACACAAACAGTCTGATCATAGTTACATGAGATAAGCGGCACTAGTCATACTGCACAATTATATACTGGTTGTGGGAATGGAGAAAACTGAGACTTAGAAATGATTCATTCAAGGATGCAGAAATAATCAAAGACAAAAATAAAAAGGGGAATGTGTATTCCTCCTTCTTGTGCTGATTTTTCGAAAAAACTCCTCCAATTATCATGAAAGGCATCCAAAGGCACTTTGGAGATGCAAGGGTTCTGCACACAGATTTACGATTCACAGAAATGGCATTTAAAAAGCAGGGCAGGACATAATAGAGACACCTGACTCTTCTAATAAACTGATAATTTAGTTGGTTTTCTACTCTCCACTCTATGTTTCCTAACTAAGGGAAGTACAGCATCCACATCATCATCAAGCCTAGCAATTTACTTTTTTACCCAGATATATTTTGGAAAGATGAAGGGTGCATTACAGTTTGCTAAACAGCAGGACTCCGTTAACCTTTGCTCCGTTTGTCCTGAACCAAAAACTGCAGAGTTGATAGCATCTGTTTCCACTACCCATGCTATCTCAATCATCAAAAAGCCTAAGGGTGGGGAAGGAAGTTCTGAAGGCCTTCACATGCCTGTTCCTCACCAGGAAAACTGCTTTCTTCCATGCATTCATTCTGCTTCCCTTACTTATATGTCTGACTCACACATTGAATTGGAAGATAACTTGGGAGGAAGTCAAGGGTGAGAGATCAAGGGTTAAGAATTGTATTAAGTTCCATGTTTACCAAAAAAAAAAAAAAAAAAAAAAAAAAAAAAGAAGAAGAAAAAATTGATGTCAATTATTTTTTATTTAAAAAATAAGCAGAATGATCTTTAAAAACAGAGAGACAGGGATTCATTCTCAGATCCTGTAAAAAATTACACTAGAACGTATTGGACTAGGAATAAGAAATTTAACTTTATTGGAAATTTTCAAAACATAGATCAAAATGTCTTAAACTATAAAGTAATGCAAAAGCAAAAATATATATATATATATATATATATATACTGTGTTTATCAATTTCCTTGTGGAAATTGTGGGGGCCTGGGTGTTGAAGAACTTTTGATTTCTAAAAGCAAATGAATATACTTGCATGCAAAAGGCATTCTTTTTCTTGCTACTACTTTAAATTTTATTCTCTTTTATGCATGTGCAAAATAATTTACTTTTAATGGTTAGAAATGTGAATTCATTTAGAGAAAATAAAATTTTGTGTAACAGATAAACCAAACTGTTCATCCTTCCACCTCAAATAACCATGTTTATATGATATATGGCAAAGGAGATGGGACAGGAAGGGGACAAAGAAAAAAAGAGGGGCATGTAGAGGGGAAAGAATCCTTTTTTTCTGTTGTGTTATGCATGACCTTGAAGAAAATGGTGATCATCTTAATCAGTACCATAGTTAAATGACATACAGAAACATGTTGAATGTGTTTATAAGCATGATTTTATATCATGTTTCATTAATGTTTGGAAATAGATATACAGAAATGAATACACATGCAACTTAAATAAAAAATTCACTACAATTTCAATATTATTATTCTGCTAAATATTTAAAATATCATATAAGAAAAAGACCATTGTAAGCCTAAAGGCAGGTTCATATCACTGATTATTTTCCTATTGAGTCTATAACGCACTTTTCATAAGAATTCAATGCTCAAAATTATTCTGCACATTATTTAATGTGGGTGATGTGTTAAGAAGGGCAACAGATTTCTCAAGGTTATGCACAACAAGCCCTTATGTGAGCATACAAGTTCATTTTTTCACAGGGTTTAGATCTATTCAGAAAGATTCAGATCTAATTCCCCTACCCTTCCAAACTTTAAAAAATTTGAGTACCATATTTTTAATATTGGAGAATAGCTTGATCTCATGTATATGATTTTGCTTTATATTTATTATTTGCAGCTCTTTCTTTTTTCATCTGAAGCTTAGTAATAAAAATCTAGTTATATGAGCCAATACCTTGTAGTCTCTGGAAAGGGATTTGCAGCCCGGAACGGCGGCGCCGCGGGAAGGAGTCGGGATGGAGACAAAAAAATTCTTTAATCTTTCTCTCTCTGTCTCTTGTAATTTCTAACACCACATACACACTCTCACAAGAAACCAAGACACCTACTCTTACAAGAAACTACAATATCTCTATACAATAGCGATAACCCCGTCCGTTCTCTCTCAGGTCTCATCTCACATGCCCAAGCAGGAATGGCGCTAGCCCGATATGCTGAGTCACGGCTCAAGTCTCTCGAGATCCTGGGCCAAGTCCCGCGAGATCCAGGCCAAGTCCTGTGAGACTAAGGAAGGCGACAATGCCCAAATATGTCCATGGCCCATAGTCAACTGCAATCTTAGCTATCTCCCCAAACAGGGCTCCTGCATTTCCCCCCTTTTGTTTTAAAAGAGGGGATGCTCTAGGACGTCTATGTGCAACCAACATTCTTACCCGTCATCGGATAATCAAGGCTGTGCCCTTGACTCCTGTCTTAGGTTGATATGTTGGCCACATGAGACTATCCTGTGCGACTGTGCCTGTCTTAGGTTATCCCCCTCTTGGGATCTTACCTGTCATTGGCTAACCAGCCATCCAATGGAGCCCTTTAGGATTGACTGTGTAAGATGACTAACAGCTGTCCAATTGTGAGGAGATGCTGCGGCTTTAAGGCGACAAGCCTTTTGGTGACGAGCCAAATTGCATAGCATATCAAATTCTTTAAACAAATCAGCTGCCCTAAGTTCCATCAAGTAACACAGTGAGTTCTCTAGACAAATACCCACAAGGCATTGTCCCATGAAGTCCCAAACAATGAAAGATCAAAATGTCCACTTTGTTATACCATGTAGATCTAGGAGGCCCCATGCATGCAGAGCAGAGGCGACACTGCTGGTGAGGTTGTTTGACGCTTGAGCAGCAGGGATGCTTGCAGCGACCGCGATCCCTGCAGCTGTAGCAGCAGCCGTCTTTTTTATGTCTAGACAATGCCACTGGCAAATCTTCAGGGCCCGCTACCTAGAGACTCAAGCATCAATTATTAAAGGAAAGGCAGTGCTATTCCAGCACTGAGTCAAGAGGCGAGTTGTCAAACTAAAAAATAGAATTATTAGATTAGAAAATTAAAGTTGATTTCTGCACACACACATTGCAGCCTGAGCTCCCACAAACATAAGCTGGCAAAATATCATATTTAGAACAAAACAAAGAAAGACTGAGGGTATTTACTGCATTAAAGATAGATTAAAGAAAAACTAAAAGCACTTTGGAGAAATAATTTGTTAGCTGGAACTCTCGAGTTTCTGCATACACAGCAGTCCTTTACCTGTTGAAATAATTGAAATTATTCATTTATTAAACAAATGAAGTTAATAACAAATAAGCAACCTTATGTCAAAACACCAAAATATCAGGTTATACAGCACTAGTCATATTTTTCGCTAAAGAGAAGTCCCTGGGACACCTATAAAACAAAATTGAAGGTACCTTCACTTATTAAATTATTTACCCAAATTGAATACTCTTAAACTTAAATGAATTAGAGTTATTTGGATCCCGTATATATATATATATATATATATATATATATATATATATATATTCATAAGCGCTTTGTTATTTTTGATGTCACACTGGACAGACGCACATACAAACATATATTTGTGACGTCACATTAACATGAAATGTAGACAAATACACAGACATAAACACATATATAAAAAGAAAAAAACAATACAATTGTGTGCACACTAAAGAGAGATCTCTTCGTCCCGGCCGGGAGGAATGACACTTAAGTTGTGACATATTTTGAAGGACTCTTTTAAGGGAATAATTCCATATCTTCATCTTGGTCCTCTTGATTTTGTACCTTTTTTATTAATCTTGATTTCTCAACAACTTCATCTTGATCCTTTTGATTTGGTACCTGCTTTATTAATCTAGATGCTATCCATATTGGAGAGGATTCATGCTTTGGGAAAACACAAACAGATCCTCTCCCCCAAATTAATACTGGATCTGGACCCTTCCATGTACCTGAAAGAACATCCTTCCAGTAAACCAAAGGTTTATGTTGTTGATGTGAGTTCCAATGTCTGTCTCCAGCAGAATAACCATCAGAGTCTAAAGTTAAAAAATTTAAAGTAAACAGGGCAACTGCCAATCTGTCCTTAGGATTTTTCCAGTTTCCTTCTTTCTGTTTTAACAACACAACTTTTAGTGTGCAGTTTGCTCTTTCAATAATGCCCTGACCCTGAGGATTGTATGGGATGCCTGTTTTATGGGATATGTTGAATTTTGCGCAAAACTGTTTGGAAGATGACGACGTATGTGCGGGGCCATTATCTGTTTTAAGCATTTTGGGGATGCCCAATGCAGCAAAAGCTTGTAAACAATGAGATGTGACATCTTTAACTTTTTCTCCAGAATGTAAGGAAGCAAAAATCATGCCTGAGCATGTATCTATGGTTACATGAATAAATCGCAATTTTCCAAAACTTGGCTCATGAGTAACATCCATCTGCCACAGATGATTGGGCATTAATCCTCTAGGGTTAACACCAAAATGAGGATTGGGCAAATGTGTCATACAAGATTTACAATCTTTTACAATTGTTCTGGCTTGCTCTTTTGTGATTTTAAACCTACGTTGCAAGGTGGTGCTGTTGACGTGAAACTGGGAATGAAATAAAGTAGCTTGTTGTAGTGCTGAAAGTATAAATATTGTTTTTGTAAGTTTATCAGCCTTTTGATTACCTTCATGGAGGGGGCCAGGCAAATTAGTATGTGCTCTAATATGGCCCATGAATAGAGGTTCTTTTCTTGCCCACAAAAGTTTTTGTATTTGATAAAACAATTTAAAGGCTGGAGTATGAGGTGCTATTGGTCCTGCTAACTCTAATTTTGGGACGGCTTGTACAATATAGTGGCTATCTAAAAAATGTTTATGGGCTGGTCTCTAAAATTTTCCAGAGCTCTTACCACAGCTTCCAATTCCACTAGTTGAGCTGATTTGTGTGCAGTTATGTAAGTCATATTTTCTTTTGTAGTGACTACTGCAGCAGTACCATTTGAGGACCCATCTGTAAATACATTAAATGCCTTAGGAATAGGTTGATTTTTTATTACCTGTGGAAATATAATAGGATGATTAATACAAAAAGATAATATAGGAGACTTAGGAAGGTGATTATCAAAATTTGCAGAGGTAGAGCATCTAGCTATAGCCCAGTCATTATCGTTGAAGCATAAATATTCAATCTGTGACGATGAATAGGGAGTAATAATAGTAGCAGGGTGAATGCCAAATATTTTAGTAGAAGTTTTAAGTCCTTGAAGAATAAGTTTAGCCACCATGGAGGTATAAGACTCAATTATGCTTTTAGGAGAGACAGGCAAATGTATCCATAATAAAGGCCCTTGTTGCCAAAATACTCCTGTGGGTGTATATTGTGAAGAAATAATAATCAATATCAGCAGTTGAGTTAAATCAAATCTGTCACAATGAGCTCCTTCAATGGCTTTTTCTACTAACTTTAAAGCTTTCCTAGCATCAGGAGTCAATGTTCGCGGTGAGGATGGATCAGGGTCCCCTTGAAGGATATCAAATAAAGGTTTCAATTGGCCAGTAGTAAGGTTTAGTGTAGGGCGAAGCCAATTAATGTCTCCCAGTAGTTTTTGGAAATCATTGAGGGTGGTTAAATGTTCTTTATTTTTTAAAATTTTGGGGGGTCTAACAAAAGTATCCATGATTTTAAATCCTAAATATAATATGGGCGATCTGGTTTGAACTTTTCTTCTGCTATATATAATCCGTATTTTTTAAAATTTTCTACCACGTCACTGAATATATTAAATAAGATTTTTTGATTAGGGTGGGCCAGTAAAATGTCATCCATGTAATGTAGACACATGAGGTTTGGATATTTATTTTTAATGGGTTGGATAGCCTTATCCACATATATTTGGCATATGGTGGGGCTATTAGCCATTCCGTGCGGCAAAACCTTCCATTGATATCTCTGATCAGGGCCATTATTGTTAATAGAAGGAACTGAAAAAGCAAACCTGGGGGCATCCAGAGGATGTAGGGGAATAGAAAAGAAGCAATCCTTTATATCAAGACTAATAAGATGGAATTTTTTTGGAATAGCTACAGGACTCGGAAGTCCAGGTTGAGTAGGGCCCATGACTTGCATGGTTTTATTAATTTGTCTAAGATCATGTAATAATCGCCATTTTCCTGATTTTTTCTTGATCACAAATATGGGGGAATTCCAGGGAGAGGTGGAAGGTTCTATATGTCCTGCTTCTAATTGTTCCTGAACTAGTAGGTAGGCTGTTTGTAATTTCTCTTTAGATAGGGGCCACTGAGGGACCCACACTGGCTTATCAGAAAGCCATGGCATTTTCAAAATTATTTTCTCAGTGGCCCCGAAGAAAAATGTCTTTTTCCTATATTATAATGATTTCTTTTAGGGTTAAGCTTACCCTGTACTTTTTGATAATGATTTCTTTTAGGTTTAAGATTACCCTGTAGATTTTCACACTTAACACCTGCAGGTTTGGTTGCAAGGTGTACTCCCATTTGTTGTAAAATATCTCTTCCCCATAAAGTAACCGGTAGGTTAGGTAAAACATAAGGCTGAAAAGTTCCTTTATGTCCTTCATCATCCTCCCATTTTAAAATTACTACACTTTTTTCTGGGAGGTTATTATATCCCAAGCCTCTTAAACTGGTTGAAGCTTTTTGCAGAGGCCAGTGTTTGGGCCATTGGCGTAAATTGATGATGGAAGAATCAGCTCCAGTATCTATAAGACCCTCCATTTCTATTCCTTGTATTCTTATTTTACACATAGGCCTCCTTGTACAGTCTCAAACCCAGCAAACCATGGGTTTCAAATTAGTGGAACAAAATCCTCTATTGTTCCTATTTAGAGGCATATTCATTTTAAATGAATTATGTAAATTTGGAAGGAGGAGCAGCTGAGCAATTCTATCTCCCTGATTAATAGAACTTATACTTTGGGGTGAGCTAAGCATTATTTTTATTTCCCCTTGTAGTCTGAGTTTATTATACCTGGGGTCACTTGCAAATCTAATCAGCTTTCAGGACTTTGCCCGATAATAAGTCCTACAGTCCCTGAGGGAAGAGGTCCCCTGACTGCTGTGGGAATCAGTTGAACCCCCTATTAAGGTGTTAACACTATTCGGGCGGTGGAACAGAGGTCTAATCCTGCATTTCCTCCTGTTCCTCTGGCGAGGGAGTGGATAGGTAGTAGGGATTGTGTCGGGGAAGCATCTGAGTGGATGCTTGAGGATACTCCTCCTCCAATGCCTCATACATTTGTGGGCCCCGGGGCATTAGGCCCCATGTCCTGTTTTTTTAATTCCTGAACAAAGGATTTCCATGGATGTCAAATTTTGAATAGCATTTATTGGCCCAATGATTTCCTTTCTTACACCTGGGGCAGCAACCTGGAGCACGGTATGAATTTGGTCTTATTTCTCTTTTGGGATTTTGCCTAGAATAGACTGATTGATTATGATAATTTTGCCTAGAATATCCTGATTATAATGTCTATGTTGAGCCCTTGTGAAATTTTGAGGGGCAACATCTCTCACAGCTGCTGCAATCACATTCCCTGTGACAAAGGCATCATTTATATCTTTACAGCATCATTTATATCTTTACATAGTTGTATATATATAGAAAGATCCTTTTTATTTTTCCATGGCCTGATGGCTTCTTGGCAATATTTATTAGCATTTTCTTATGCTAATTGAACAACTAATGGCATAACTTGATCAATGTCTCCAAAAACTCTACCTGCAGTTCTCAAAAGTCGATCAGCAAATTCAGCATATGGTTCATTAGGTCCTTGAATTACTTTGGACAAGCTACCTTGTAGATCCCCAAGTCCTTGTACAGTTTTCCATGCCTTTAAGTCAGCTGCGTTTATCTGAACATATACTCCTGGGGTATAATATTTTTGATCCTGTACGTCTGCGAATTGCCCTTCTCCTGTGAGCATTTCTATATTATGGTCTCCAAACCCTGCATCTGCGTTTCTTTCAGCTGTTTCCCTACCAAGTTCTTGAAATTGCAATCACCAAACCAAGTATTGTCCCCCACTTAATGTTGCTTTACATAGACGTTTCCAGTCTGCGGGGGTTAAGCTAAAGGTGTTAAGGGACTCCAGTATACTCAACGTGAAAGGAGCTTGGGGTCCATAAGTCATTACTGCCTCTTTGAGATTTTTTATTGTTTTGAAATCTACTGGTTGGTGGCCCCTCTGTCCATTTTCATACTCAAATACTGGCAGTTCCCAATGTATCTGTGAGTTACCCTCGAGAGCACATAAGCGCTCAGAAAAACTTTTTATTTCTATTTCTAGGGTATGCAAACGCCTAGTGATACCCTTCATATTTTCTGTAATCGATTTCACCCATGGGGGGTAGAGGACACAAGTTCCTCCACTTGACGATCCCTTATCTTGGTCTTCCTTAATTTCCTTTTGTTCATTTTCTCAAAATCGCCTTTAGTTAATTCCTCCTCACTACTACTACTCTTTTGGTCCTAACTGACTCCTGAGTTCCAGGTTCAATTGAGAGCATGTATCCTTGAAGTATCTCTAATAAATCTTGAATAGCTTTAGCAGCTCAGATCTTTGTCATTTTTGGGATGCTTCTAATACTCTCCTACTGGTCTTAGTTGACTCAGCGGAATCTACGCTTTCATGATCGCCTTCACTGTTTTCTAAATCCTCCTCACTAACAACAGACTCATCTATATCAAAGAATTCATCGAGAGCCTTGTACACTTGGGTCTTCGTTATTTTTGAACCCATTTTAACCGCTCTGCCTAGAGACTCCTGCGAGATTTCTCAGTTCTTACCTGCTGTGCTGAATGCCCCGAACGGGCCACCAACTGTAGTCGCCGGAAAGGGATTTGCAGCCCGGAACGGCGGCGCCGCGGGAAGGAGTCGGGATGGAGACAAAAAAATTCTTTAATCTTTCTCTCTCTGTCTCTTGTAATTTCTAACACCACATACACACTCTCACAAGAAACCAAGACACCTACTCTTACAAGAAACTACAATATCTCTATACAATAGCGATAACCCCGTCCGTTCTCTCTCAGGTCTCATCTCACATGCCCGAGCAGGAATGGCGCTAGCCCGATATGCTGAGTCACGGCTCAAGTCTCTCGAGATCCTGGGCCAAGTCCCGCAAGATCCCAGGCCAAGTCCTGTGAGACTAAGGAAGGCAACAATGCCCAAATATGTCCATGGCCCATAGTCAACCGCAATCTTAGCTATCTCCCCAAATAGGCCTCCTGCAATACCTTTGTGACATTAATCCATCTGTCTAGTTATATATGTTTTAACTCAACAACAGGCAATCAATGACTTCCTGAAACAACAGGTTTTCACAAGGAATGGAAGGAAACTTTTGCTTAGTCTTTGAAGAAGTGAACACACATTAACCTCCCAAATGGTACATATTCCCATTAGCATACTCTCATAGATTGTACATACATCTATCACTATCCTCTATTTACATGGTCATAAATCCTGAATATTTACCCAAATAATTTAGGACAATATTCAACTAAATAATAATTACATAGAATTTTTTAGAAGGGTAATGTATGTATGCATTTGTGGCACTGAACATGGTGTGTTCATGATATAAGTGTTTGACAAATATGTCTATTTACCAATTTATATTTACTTCAATTGGTCCTTCAGACAATAATAAATGCAAACAAGTTGTATGTGTAAATGGCTCTTTCCTGTCCCATCTATGTTTTCCAAAGGTAGACTTACATAATCACAGAAACCTTACACTCTCTACTAATGTGTTAAAAGAAATCAGACTAGTTTTGAATATTCATTTCCACTTACACTCTGCAAACACAGATCATTTATAGACATTGTGGTTTAAAAATGTATACTAACTTACTCTTTATTAAGACATTTGATAGCTACATTTTTACATGCAAACTTGGCATTTAAAAGTGCAAATAAACATTTTCATTTGAGATATTAGAATAATTATGCCAGTTATTCTATGAGTAAAAAAGAGATGAAAAATTCCATTCTAATCTGACTAAAAAAAGTTTCTCTATAACTGTGGGTCACGTAGCGGTTCCTACACGATCAACATTTTGGAAATACATAGGTTCAGTTATTATTAAGAGGTTAAAATTATATAGATGATTTTTGTGTTTTGCAATTGTTTAGGCAGATATTATGAAACCAAAAAAAAAAAAAAAAGAAGAAGAAATTAATGAAGATCTTAGAAGATGGAAAAATCTACCTTGTTCATGGATAGGTAGAACTAATATTGTCAAAATGACCATTCTCCCAAAAGCACTATACAAATTCAATGTAATACCAATCAAAATCCCAATATCATTCCTCATAGAAATAGAAAAGGCAATCATGAAATTCATCTGGAAAAATAAGAGACCCAGAATAGCCAAAGAGATTCTTAGCAAAAAGAATGAAGCTGGTGGCATTACTATTCCAGACCTTAAATTGTACTACAAAGCAATAGTAACAAAAACAGCATGGTATTGGCATCAAAATAGACCAGTTGTCCAATGGTACAGAATAGAAGACTCAGAGACAAACCCCCACACACATACAGTTATATTATATTAGACAAAGGTGCCAAAAATGTTCACTGGAGAAAAGATAGCCTCCTCAACAAATGGTGTTGGGAAAACTGGAAGTCCTCATGTAATAAAATGAAATTAAATCTCTTTCTCTCACCATGCACAAAACTTAACTCAAAGTGGATCAAGGACCTAGGAATTAAACCAGAGACCTTGCACCTAATAGAAGAAAAAGTAGGCCCAAATCTCCATCATGTTGGTTTAGGCCCCAACTTCCTCAATAAGACCCCTATAGCACAAGAACTAAAACCAAGAATCAATAAATGGGATGGATTCAAACTAAAAAGCTTCTTCTCAGCAAAAGAAACAATCAGTGAGGTGAACAGAGGACCTACAGAATGGGAGCATGTCTTTACCACAAGCACATCAGATAGAACACTAACCTCAAGGATTTATAAAGCTCTTAAAAGCCCTAATACCCACCCCCCCAAAAAAAACCCAATGAATAAATGGGCCAAGGAACTAAACAGACACTTCTCAGAAGATGATATACAAACAATCAACAAATATATGAAAAAATGTTCAACATCTCTAGCGATTAGAGAAATTCAAATCAAAATAACTCTAAGATTTCGTCTTACTCCAGTCAGAATGGCAGCTATCAAAAAAACAAACAACAACAAATGCTGGCGAGGATGTGGGTAAAAAGGCACACTCTTACATTGCTGGTGGAACTGCAACTTGGTGAAGCTAATCTGGAAAGTAGTATGGAGATTCCTAGGAAAACTAGGAATGGAACCATCATTTGACCCAGCTATCCCACTTCTTGGCCTATTCCCAAAGGAGTTAAAAATAGACTACTACAAGGACACAGCCACATCAATGTTTATAGCAGCACAATTCACAATAGCTAGATTGTGGAACCAACCCCGATGCCCATCAGTTGATGAATAGATGGGGAAACTTTGGTATATATACACAATGGAACACTACTCAGCACTAAAAGAGAATAAAATCATGGCATTCACAGGTGAATGGATGGAGTTGGAGAAAATAATGCTAAGTGAAGTTAGCCAATCCCAAAAAACCAAAGGTTGAATGATCTCTTTGATATGAAGATACTAACTTATAAAGGCAAGAGAGAGGGAATGAGAGGAATAAAAGAGCTTTAAATAGACCAATGAGGGGACAGGGAGGGAGGGGACAAGGGGATAGGAATAAGGACAGACTGAATTATCCATTATTACCCTAAATACATGTATGAAGACACAATTGTTGTAAAAAATACTTCATATAAAACCAGCAACTTGACAAATTGTGGTCTTTATATGTAATATGAAATGAAATGTACTCTGCAAACGTGTATAACAAATTAGAATAAAAAATAATAAAAAAATAAAAACATCAGACAAATAAAAAGTCCCCCCCACCACCACCAGAACAAGGATATTGCCAGTCTGTCTAGGAAGGAACTCAATATAGCACTGAAGTAAAGAGTTCAGGCTTTGGTGCCAGAGTGATATGAAAATAGTCTCAAATCAGCCACTTGCTATGCATCAAATTGAGGGATAATCACTTAATTTGGTAAGCCTCAGTTTTATCATTATAACATGACATCATAGCAGCTAAGTCATTAAATAAGTTGAAGATTAAAAATAGATAATGAATAGAGTATGATCATAGAGCTTGGTATATAAAAAGCACTCAATAGATATATATAATAATAAATATATATAAAATAAAATTTTCCACTAAGAGCTATTAATATGGTTCATTTGACATCAAAATAGAATTTTATAGTCAGCACATTTCTATTGTAACTTTTTCTGGTAAAGGTGTTATGTTATTTTGGGGACTTGATGACAGTTATTGAAAAATTAGGAATAAACAGAAGATACGATGAGCACATCTAAATTTTGCATTGAAGTGTGAAAAACACATGTTCAGTAGCACATCATGGCTCAGTAAGATGTAACCACTGTGACAGGATGTGAACTTCTCAACTGATGTTAAGACAAATGGATGTGATACAGCCATAACTGTCACAGAACAATTCTTTTCCTATTAAACCACATTGTTGTCTGATTCTTCCTCTAACATAGTGAAATATAACTTGCTGGTATTCCTTTTATCAGTTGAAAATTAAGAAAGAAAAACAGTCCATGCAGAACCAACTGGCTCTAAAGTAAAACAGGAAACGGGGCACACTTACTTTTTAAATTTTTCTTTAAACTCTGTTAAAAATGCAGATTTTAAAATGATTTAAGAATGTGAAGGCCTTTCTGTGTTATCTAGTACAATGATATAGTAGTCTCAAAGACAGCATGCAATGTGGCAGTTGCTATGGAAACAACATGCTTTTCATTAAAGAGCAGTTAAATGGTGGCATGTAAATAACATATGTACAGTATATTGTCTTTGAGTGAATGACCTTTGCCCTTAGACCATAAGAACATGTTCTCTTCGTCTATTTTTGGTGTGCATATGTATCTAATAGACTGGTGATCAAACTGCCCTCTTTGAAGCTACAGAGGGTACAGATCTTTGGTGAAAGAATAAAAAGTGGCTCAATACTGTGTATGTGGTTAAAAGAAGTTCATGGGCTGAGAATTAAAGCCCTTGAATTAGGTGCTGTGCTAAAAGCATTTCACACTGTACAAGTCTACTTCACAATTAAAACCTATAATACAGTTATATTTTCTTGTAATTTGGTTGGACAACTACTATAAATAGCAATTAATTTTTATACAAAGAAGCACAGGTGTAGGTAAAGAAGTTAAGAATCTCTCATATTTAGAATGAGGCAGTGCTATAGAGATGTCTTCTAGGAGATGTTTGAAGTTCTAGGAGTACCCACTGGCTTTGCCTTCTTCTGCTTTCTGGAATGATGCAAGTTATTTAGCGACACCAAGTTTTATTTTTAAAGCTGTGATAGTTTAAACTAATTGTCACATAGAACAGGTAAGGGTAACAGAGTAGCAAATATAGATGAGATGGCCATGCAAATACAAATCATTTTCTTATTAAATGTTTTCAAGAGAAATACTTGGTAAAATCAAATTTTATAAATAAGTTGCTCTGACTGGCTTTAAAATGGTGGTCAGTGTTAATGGCAATTCAACTTTCTTCGTATTTCTTGGTGGTTATGGATTGGATCAGAGGTGTCTCCAAAAAGCTCATGTGTGAAACAATGGAAGAATGTTCAGAAGTGAAATGATAAGATTATGAGGTATGGCCTAATCAGTTAATCCACTGAGATGGACTGGCTGAGTGGTAACTATAGGCAGGTAGGGCTTTACTAGAGGTGATGGGTCGCCAGGGGCATGCCCTTATGGTGAGTGGAACCTGCTGTTTTCTTGTTGCCATGTCCTGAGGTATTTTCCTCTGCCACATCCTTCTGCTGTGATGTTCTGTCTCATCTCAGATCCAGTGCTATGGAGTCCACCATCCATGAACTAGGAAATACGAAACTGTAGGCTAAAATAAACTTGTTCTCTGTTGTTCTTGTCATATCTTATGGTCATAGTGATCAAAAAGCTAAATAAAATACTGGTCAACTAGTCAATGCCACTTAGCTGATAACTGTTGATTGACTTTTCAAATGAAAAATGAGTTTTATAAACATAAATTAGACTTATGTATTTCATGATGTAGCAGATATTCTGAATTCTTCTGATTGAAATGATCATAAATGCACATTAAAATTATGCGTGTGTACATATGTAGGTACATAAATGTGTAAAATCACTTCATCTATATGTAAAATATTGAATTCATATTAATATCTGTATATGTCCTGTTCCTATGCACAGATATACAAAGTTTATAAATTAACAGTAACATGTGTATATGTGATGTGCATAAGTACAAATATGTAAAAAAATATTGTACACACATAGGTATTGCAAATGTAATTACCTAGGTATATAACAACTGTCTAGACATATGTACATATCATATATAGACATTTTATCTATATTTACAGATACATACACATACTTCATTACTTGTTGACACACAAAGATGCAAAGAATGATATGAGAATAGACCATTTGGAGGACACTTGTTTGGTCCTGGATTCTGCCAAATTCTGGAAAGTTTGTGCTTCTTGTGTTCATTTTTGCAAGAAACTCAGGAAAGGACAGGAAATAAAACGTAGGATGGGAAAAACTAATAGGAAATCCAATACTAGAAGTGGGAATTGTAAAGAGCTGCAGACTCAGTCTATAAAACAATGAGAAATAAACTCAAGTTTGAAAATATGAGCAAGCAACATGAAACAATAAAGTATTACCAAGCAGATTTGAAAATGAGCTACAGACTTTTAGAATAGATAAATGATATACATATATCAGTAATAATTTTAATTTATCAAATAACTAGATAAATATGTACAATAGATATTAATAATAAATGATATGTATTATAGTATAAGCAAAGAAACAAAACATTCACAAATAATTGGTAATTAATTCAGATAATTTTTAAAACTATATCAATTATTAAAATTACTAAGAAATTGTAACAAGTTTTCTTAATAAAAAATTCATAGAAGTATAATAAATTGTATTGGATACCAACAATGTGTTAGAGAACATAGTTGAAATATAAAATATTTCTATTAAATAATATCAAATAGCAGCACACCTGGGAATAAATTTAATCCAAAAAAGAACAGGTTTTTTTTTTTAAAATAAGTATAAATTTTTATTGAAATACACTTTAAAAATTCACTTAGATCAAAATACATTCAATGTTTATGGAATGGAATACTCAGTAACATGAAAGATTTATTCTTCCTAAGTTCAATGCAGTTCCAACCAAAACATCAACAAATGTTTTATGAAATTTCAGAAGCTGAATATAAATTCTGCATGAAAGACTAAACAATCAAGATTAGCCTAAATGTTTCTGAGAAAGAACAAGGTAGATAGAATGAAGTTAAAAGAAGATATCAAGATTTATTATAAAACTGGGCTGGGGTTGTGGCTCAGCGGTAGAGCACTCACCTAGCACGTACACTACCCGGGTTCAATCCTCAGCACCATGTAAAAATAAATGCATTGTGTATAACTAAAGCAAATAAATAAATATTTTTTAAAAAGATTATTACAAAACTAAGATATTAAGATGGTGTACTGACACCGTGCTAAACAAATATTCAAATGAAATAAGAAAGCTCAGAACAAAGCCATGCATATGTGGAAGTTTGATTTATGACAATGTAGACATTATAGATCAGAATGGCAAGAATATTTTTTTAAATTTATTTTTAATAAATTATCCCGAGACGTTGGTTACTCATAAAAAAAAAGGAAATTGAATCCATAACTCACATATGCACAAAATTAATTCTAGGTGGATTAAAGACTTAAATATAAATAGCAAACCATAAAAATGTTAAACGACAAGCTGGGAAACGTATTTATTACAAATATAGTGTACCCAGCTTTACTATCTACAAGTCATTAAGTGAAAGACAAACAACCAATTGGAAAATTGGGCAAAACAGTAAATAGGCATTTCTTAGAAGGAGATACACAATGTGTTCTTAATTATGTGAGGGGAAAAAAAGTGTTTCCCACCAGGTTATTATTCAGGAAAATTCAAATTAGAACCATACCTATATCTTTCACATGTCTGAGATTGGGGAGCAAATTAAAAGTTTGTGTTCATATTGGCTAACATGTGTGTTAACAAAAACTCTCATCTGTCCTTGAGATGTGTATAATTGGTATAACTATTTAGAAACAGTTTGTTATCACCTATTAAAATTGGGCATTTGCATATTCCCCTTATCAGCAGATGTACTCTGTATGTGCCTTAAAGAAAGTCTTGCTTAGGATTGTATTTCCCTAAGTTTATAATAGCATTGTTTAATATGATAAAAATCTGGATAGTAAAAATGTCCACCAAGAGTAAAATAGGTATAAACATTTATAATATTGTAAAGTAGAATATTTATGTACTAGTACAGAATTAAATTTCAACTATATAAACTACTACATATAAACTCTAAAGAAAAAGTTTTGAACTAACATAGTCAGAGAATACACACAATAAAATTATATTTATATACATTTACATCCCAATAAAACTAAATTCTGTATTACTTATTATTTACTACACATGGATTAAAACTAAAAGGAAAATTAGTATTCAGAAAAAAAGAATAAACTTGCTAGACAAAGGGGAATAGGATGAAAGATTTTTACATTACTAGCTATTGTCTTTTTCTTTGCCTTATGTGACAACTAAATTGAAATTCATTTCCTTATTGTTCTTTATACTCTAATACACATGCTCATATACCATCTTATATGTGATATATTTCATAATAAAGAATAACATGTCATTCATTATTTTATTTCTACATTAACTTAACAAGTAGTGATTGAATGCCTATAATCTGCCATTCATGGATGTTAAATTGAATACACAAGTACTGTTACTTCCAAATATCTTAAGAGCTAATATAGGTTATAGATAAGCATACCAGAAACATCAACAGGTAGCATCACATTGTGGTATGATAAATTCACAGAGACAGGACATTTAAACTGATCTGGGGTCTGAGGTTAGTGAGATCACAGAAGACTTCTTACAGGTAAGAGAGCTGAACTGAGCATTGAAGCCTTCAGGAGACAGTGTGAACAAAGGAGAACAACCTTAAGAAATTCATTCCAGGAGGAGCAAAAATTCTACTAGGAGGAAAATATTCCAGAGAGAAAAGAATTTTGAAGAACTGAATGAAGCTGGCAATTTTATGGCATTTGACACTGAATTGCCTTTTGGAAGAAAAAAAAAGAAAAGAAAAAACAGATTTTGGATGGAAGGAGAAGGTGGGAGGCACTTAGCTGTCAGAAGACAACCTCTGTATATTAGTCAGTTATGCCCTGACCAAAACACCTGAGAACAACAACTTAGAGGAGGAAAGATTTATTTTGACTTACAGTTTCAGAAGACTTGATCAGCTGGCTTTGTTTCTTTAGACTTGAGGTGAGGCTGAACATCATGGTGGAAGAGCATGGAGGAGGAAAGCTGTTCAGCTAATGTCAACCAGGAACCAGAGAGAGGGGTGGGGCAGGAAAGAAAAAGAGAGCAAGAGGCCATGGAGAAAATAAACCTTTCTGAGTACATCCTCAATGATGAAATTCTTCCAACTGGGTCTCATCTCCCAATAGTCTATTCAGCTTTCAATGGATTCATTCATCAAATGGAGCCCTGGTTATCTAATCATTGCCTAAAAGTCTTACATCTCAACCTTTCTTCAAAAAGACCAAGCTTTAAACCTTGAGTTTCTGGAGAACATTCCAGATTCAAACCATAGCCCTCCTCTTCAAGCACTGTATATTGCTCTTGACTAAATGAGGAGCCACCAAGGGGAAAGAAAAGTTTTATAACTAATTTTTAAATTGATATTATGCCAAGAAGAAAAAAAGCTTATGTTTTAAAATTAAAGCTGGTTTAAATATCTGAAAAAATGAAAGGGCTTTAAAAATTCATTCTCTTACTATCTCTTCTAAGAAGAAAAGGAGAAAAACACGAGTCAAAAAGTGCAGAGAAGACTAATATGAATCAGAAGTAGGCTCATGAGAAAGGCAAGAAGTTAAATTATGAAAAGTACTGTTTTCAGGTATCACATTTTAAGAGAGATCAACAAACCCTAACACATCCAATTCACTAGAGGGTGATTAGGGTATTGAGTATCCTACAATTGAAGAGATGGGGAGTTTTACCAAAATTAAAGCCAAAAGAACTGAGAAATACTTAACCTAGAAAAAGATTCAATGTTGAAAAAACACTGGTCTTCAAATATTTAAAGAATTGGTATGTGCAAGAGGAACTAGACTCTTCAATCCATCAATCTTGGATTGTTAAGGTGAGATAAATTTTGGAGTAATATAAGGAAGAACTTTCTGATCATTAAGAGCAGTCTAGTTTTGCATGAGTTTTCTTGCAGCAGTAAAGTCTCCATCATCAGCAGGAACCAGAAAGATAAGAGGCAGGAATGTTATCATACTCAATGAATACTAGAATTTCTTCTAAATCAGGACAACGAGGAGAACACAACCCTAATCACAGCTGCACCAGCAGGGCACACAACCATTACCCGTTGAACTATTTCCCTGGTTTTAATCTTGAAAGGAGTAATGTATTCAGCTTCACTGCCCGGAGGAAAGCCACCATGCAGAGCCAGAGTATGTCAGAGCTTTGATGCTGGCAGGGGCAGATGTACATGGAAGGGACACCCATCGCAAGTTGACCCCTAGAAGTGGGCCACTAACACAGGCTGGGTGGAGGCTGTGACGCTGTCCTGAACAGTTTGGGGAAAAGTACAGGGAAGAGCTGCCACTGGCCCCTGAGGCAATTCTAAAGCCTGCAACCTCCAAAAAATGCTTACAGAGGCTCACTAAGTTTGTGTGGTCCATGCTGACCTCATGCTTCAGCCAGGGCCTAGAGGATGAGGGCATCCTTGACTATATGGTCAGGATGACCACAAGCTTTTATAGTCCAGTTTTCGCCATCATCTGCCAAACCATGTGCCCCGAGAACCCTCCCTGTGTGGGAAAAAGGCAGCAGGCAGTGCAGGAAATCCTGGCAGCTAGGAGAGACCAGGACACCCTTGCCCAAAAGAGGGACAAGAAGGAAGGTGCTGAACAATATTGGACTTCTGAGGCTATGGGGTCCTTCAGAGGAGGTTCCAAGAGCCAGCACTCCATCTCCCTACCTGCCAGGGGCCCAGAGGTCAGCCTCTGCCCAGTGGAAGGCCAGCCTCCTGCGCCTGCAGCTCCTGTGCCAGAGAAGTGAGCAGCCAGCCTGGTGTGATGGTCCCCAGGGTCTACATCAGCAAGGCACAGGTGCCCACCTTCCAGGGGGAGTGGATAGCCCTCAAGGGCAGCACTAAGGACAACACCCACCTGCAGATCCCTAAGTGACAGTACAAGGAAGCCAAGGAAGAAAAGAGGAAGGTGGAAGAGGCAGAGAGGAAGTGCCAGGCAGAAGCACAGAAGGAAAGGTGGGCACCACGCTAGAGGAAAAGGAAGCAAGGGGGTCCATTGAGCAGAGGGCCTGTGTCAGGCTAGGAGCTGTGGACTTGGTGCACAGCCCCAACTAGGAGGTGGGCGGGGTTGCATAAGAAGTGGGGCGCGGGGAGAACAGGGGAGGCTGCCCCAGGGTGGGCACACAGAAGCATGCACCGGCTCCTGCAGTGCACTCACCCACTGCTGCACAGCCTCTCCTAACAGACTTCCTCCAGGAACCTAGGAGGTGACCAAGCTGTTCCCAACTGGGAATGACACAAATTGATTTGTCTAACACCCATTCCCCTAGCAATCAATACACCTAGAGGGCAATTTACCTTAATGTCACCATTTAGAGAACCTCAATTAAGAAATTTTAAAAAACAACTTATCAAAGAGCAGTTTTTTGCATAATTTTGTATTTTTAATCATTATTTACCAATCTGCAGCATTTTACAGGCAATGTGGCTCTTTGTATTTAAGGAAGTTTTAGTACACATGCCCCAAGCCCTTACATCCAAATATTTGTGATGGCTGTATGAATAAACGCAGATTTCATGGGATTTTCTCTCTTTTTGCCATTGGTTTTGGCTTTTACCTTTCCATCTCATTGTGGGTACACATTTGCACTATATTTTCCTATTAATTTGATTAGTTGATGCTGTATATTTGTTTTTATTTGATGGAAGCATTGGCTTATACAGCAAAATAATCAATGAAACAGTTCATATTTCAGTGTGTCTTATTTTAAATTTATGTTGGCCATACAGTAATAACAATAAAAATTATTGTCAAATTATTATGAACTAATGCATAAATAAACATGCATTTCTTGCTAGATTCATTTTAAACAGGGGCTTTGGATAAACTACATAGGAAACCTTTAACTACTTATAAGAAAAAAAATCATGTTTAATAAGAGGGGTAAGTTTAAAAAATGCTTAGTTGAAATAAAAAATTAAGTCATATGTGCCCTTAGATAAGTCAAACATGTATATCCTTAAAATGTAAGAAATGATGCAAAAAGGATTAGGATGTCAGGGTGATAAAATTGCTGAAGTGGGCAGGAGGGTGATTTTTAGAAACAGGTGGTTAGAATTGAGTAGTAAGTAAACTGTTTTAGGCAAATTTCTAGGAGTATTCTGCACTTTTAGGAGAGTCCTTTCTTCCAGGCTCAAGTGGAGTTTACTTTTAGTTTTCCTTTAATGATTGTCCCCAATGTTCAATTCATTTTATAAAAAATTTCTAGGATGTGGAGTCTTTGGCAGGTCACAGGTGTGATTTTCCAGGCCCTGAGCTCTCAGTGGAGTTTTCTGTCTATGCATTTATCTCCAAAGCACTGAGAAACTCTTACTGGCTTTTAAAGTATCTGTCACACATGCACTTTATTTAAATATTAATTTAAATACTGGGCACCATGGATTTAAACTATTATAACCTGTTTGGAAGCTCTTACAATAACCCTGGATTCATGCTGACATGTACCTGTCTGTCTTATAATGCAGGCAGGGGCTAGCGCTTGGTTCTCCTTGCTGCTACCTATTGGCACCTTCTGGTATTCAGCTATCAGGGATCTCACACTATCCTTTCTCACTTAACAGATCATAAGGCTGCACCCAGGCTGATGGAGGGACTGGTGAGTTAAAAATACCATGTTTCAAAATCAGATTTTAGCACATTTCTCCTTAATCTCAGAAAGGCACTAAGATGAATGACACAGAATCCTGGAACCATCTTTAGAACTGATGTTTGTTGGTTGTGGAACATCCCTACAGCTTAAAAGTTGGGTTTCGTCACATCTCCTTGGAGATGAGTGCTGCAAATGACCTCTGTCATCTTTGGAGGTTGACTTTTCTGTGTCCCTGGCATTGTGGCATCTTCGTACCATGTCTATGGAATCCATAGCTTTACCTAGCTTGCCACAAGTCCCTCCCTCATCAGGTGACAGCCCAGCCAGGCAATACCAAATGGCCTCTAATTCATGGTTCTCAATACTGGCTGCCCTGAGGACCACCTGGCAGCTTGTCAACATTTCCCACACTTACCCCTAATGCAGAGACTGTCACTGTGTTGGTCTTGGGGAACTGAACCCCAGTGTTTTGAGTTCCAAAGAGACTACACTGCAGCCTGTGCTGAGAACTGCAACTTTTTGTCTCGCTGACTTGGAGGCTGCTCTTCCTGGACACCCACCCTGAGGTCCCATTAAAAGCTCCAACTCTGTAGGAATGTCTAATTGCCATTGGAACAGCCAGTGTTAGGCAGCTTCTGCTCCAGCTGATTTGGTATCTGGCTGCCAATGAATTGCCCAATAATCCTGCCTATTAAGCACCATGGGCCATTGGCACTGGGAATGGTATGGAGCCCCACTCTGTCAAGCCATGGCTCTCTGCTGCTACCTAATCAGAAATGCACATTCCTAGTCCTGCCCAGCACTCTACCTCACCACAACCCATTGGCAGAGTCTCCAGTGATGCGTGAACTATCAGTGGTGTGACAGGTGATTTCTTCAGTTCCTGAGTTATTCTGAAGTGTGGCCTGGGGCCTCTCCTCCTGTTTGTTCTAGTCTTATCCAGAGGCACAGGATATGCCTGACCAGCATGGGGCTTGGCCAACAATACTGCTGGCGTCCACAGAATAGCTCTGAAGATACATGCGTTTAGAAATTCCACTAAGCCAGCAAACCAGGGTTAACCCAACAGTTTTTTTGGCAGACTTAAAGTTGAGCCTGCAACTTTCCCTGTTAGGTGGAAGCAGTCATTATCTGGTGGGCATCATGAAGTGAGAGAATGACACGTTAGGGAGAGCTCTGACAGGCAGGAGGAGAGCTGTGGTGTAGGCACCAGATAGAAGAACTTGACTGTGAAACCAAAAGGACCCAGTGCTGGAAGGGTCACTGCAGAGTGCAGTGTAAACTCTACCAGACCCTCTCTCCAGAATCAAATCTCTTCCAGACTGCCGATGGAAGTCCTTCTCTTTGATGTCCTCAGGTGGGGTCCAGGAGGCTTCTGGACCAAGTACCCAGCACTTCTCACTCTGGCTATGTGGAAGCATATTTGCTAGCAGAGTTGTTTTACTTCAAGAACATTGTCTCTTCCCTCTCCCTCTCTCTAAGGAGGAGGCATTTCCCCTTATTTTTTAGTCTCTTTGGAGTGGGATGCAGGACAGCAGGTGGACAGTCTGCCAGGGCTTGGGGAGGCAGTGCAAGAGGTCAGGAAATGAAGTCCAGTTACTTCTCAGAAGTTGGTCTTTGGACTCATTCCTGCAGGAGCCCTGTTTGGGGATTGACTTGAATTGTAGTTGACTATGAGCCGTGGAGATTTGGCCATTGTCGCCACCTGTAGTCTCACAGGACTTGTTGCGGGATCTCGAGTGACTTGGCCGAAATTGCTGATCGGGTCAGCGCCATTTTAGTGGTGTGTTTGGCGTGTGTTAGTCGTTGTTAGAACCAGAGAGAAAAGTTATCAGAATAAAAAGCTGTTTGTCTCCAGTTTGCTTCTGAAGTTCTTCCCGCGGCTCCGTTGCTCCAAGCGCTTCAGGCGACTACAGGTGGCGGCCCGTACGGGGAACTTCGGAGCGGACAGGTAAAAACTGAAAGGTCTCTAAAGATGGGTTCGAATATAACTGAATCCCAAGTGATAGAGGCTATGCAAAGACTCCTTGATATACCTGACTCTGTTCTCAGTGAGGAGTATATAGACAAAAGTGAAAGTGATCAAAAAAGTGTAGATTACACTGGGCCAACTGAGACCAGTAAAGAGAGTATTAGAAGAGACCCAAAAATGACAAAAATCCAAGCTATTAAAGCTATTCGGGAGTTATTGGCGAAAGCTGAAGGATACTTGCTCTCACTGGAACCTGGGCCTCAGGATATTGCTGTCAGTGAAATTAGCAGTGGTGAGGAATCTAGTAAAAGTGATCCTGAGAAAATGAGGAAAAAGAAATTAAAAAAGACCGAGAAAAAGGTCCGTCAGGCAGAGGAGTCACTTGTGTCCTCTACTCCCCCATGGGTGGAATCCATTACAGAAAATATGAAGGGTATTACTAGGCATTTGCATACCCTAGAAACAGAAATAAAAAGTCTTTCTGATCGCTTATGCGCTCTCGAGGACAACTCACAGATACATTGGGAACCGCCAGCATTTGAAAAGAAAAATGGACAGAGGGTCCATCAGTCAGCAGATTTCAAAACAATAAAAAATCTCAAAGAGGCAGTAATGACTTATGGGCCCCAAGCTCCTTTCACGTTGAGTATGCTGGAGTCCCTTAACACCTTTAGCTTAACCCCCTCAGACTGGAAAAGTCTATGTAAAGCAACATTAAGCGGGGGGCAATTCTTGGTTTGGCGATCGCAATTCCAAGAACTTTGTATAGAAACGGCTAAAAGAAACGCGGCTGCAGGGTTTGAAAACTATAATATAGACATGCTCACAGGAGAAGGGCAATTCGCAGACTTACAGGCTCAAACAGATTATGACCCAGATATATATGCTCAGATAAATGCAGCTGCCTTAGAGGCATGGAAAACTGTACAAGGACCTGGGGATCTACAAGGTAGCTTGTCAAAAGTGATTCAAGGACCTAATGAGCCGTATGCCGACTTTGCTGATCGACTTTTGAGAACTGCAGGTAGTGTGTTTGCAGATGTTGACCAAGCTATGCCATTAGTTGTTCAATTAGCTTATGAAAATGCAAATAAATGGTGCCAAGCAGCCATCAGGCCATGGAGAACTAAAAAGGATCTTTCCGTATATATACAACTATGTAAAGATATAAATGACGCCTTTGTCACAGGAAATGTGATTGCAGCCTCAATGAGAGGTGCTTCCTCTCGAAATTTCACAAAGGCTAAACGTAGATATTATAATCAATCAGGATATTCCAGGCAAAATTATCATAATCAATCAGGCAATTCTAGGCAAAATCCCAAAAGAGAAATAAGACCAAGCTCATACCGTGCCCCAGGCCGCTGCCCCAGGTGTAAAAAGGGAAATCATTGGGCCAATAAATGCCATTCAAAATTTGACATCCATGGAAATCCTTTGTTCAGGAATTCAAAAAACGGGGCACGGGGCCCAATACCCCGGGGCCCACAAATGTACGGGGCATTGCAGAAGGAGTATCCTCAAGCATCCACTCAGATGCTTCCCCGACACAATCCCTACTACCCATCCACTCCCTCGCCAGAGGAACAAGAGGAAATGCAGGATTAGACCTCTGTTCCACCACCCGAATAGTGTTAACACCTGAAATGGGGGTTCAACTGATTCCCACAGGAGTCAGGGGACCTCTTCCCTCAGGGACTGTAGGACTTATTATCGGGCGTAGTCCTAAAAGCATATTAGGTTTGCAAGTGACCCCAGGTGTAATAAACTCAGACTACAAAGGGGAAATAAAAATAATGCTTAGCTCACCCCAAAGTATAACTTCTGTTAATCAAGGAGATAGAATTGCTCAGTTGCTTCTCCTTCCCAATTTACATAATTCATTTAAAATGGGTATGCCTCAAGAAGGGAACAATAGAGGATTTTGTTCCACTGACTCAAGTCCCATGGCTTGCTGGGTTCGAGACTGTTCAAGGAGGCCTATGTGTAAAATAAAAATCCAAGGAATAGAAATGGAGGGATTAATAGATACTGGAGCTGACTCTTCCATTATTAATTTACGCCAATGGCCCAAGCACTGGCCTCTGCAAAAAGCTTCAACCAGTTTAAGAGGCTTGGGATATAATAACCTCCCAGAAAAAAGTGCAGTAATTTTAAAATGGGAGGATGATGAAGGCCATAAAGGAACATTTCAGCCTTATGTTTTACCTAATCTACCGGTTACTTTATGGGGAAGAGATATTTTGCAACAAATGGGAGTACACCTTGCAACCAAGCCTGCAGATGTTAAATGTGAAAACCTACAGGGTAATCTTAACCATAAAAGAACTCATTATCAAAAAGTACAGAGTAATCTTAACCCTAAAAGTAATCATTGTCATAAAGGAAAAAGATATTTTTTTTTCGGGGCCACTGAGAAAATAATTTTGAAAATACCATGGCTTTCTGATAAGCCAGTGTGGGTCCCTCAGTGGCCCCTATCTAAAGAGAAATTACAAGCGGCCCACCAATTAGTTCAGGAACAATTAGAAGCAGGTCATATAGAACCTTCCACCTCTCCCTGGAATTCCCCCATATTTGTGATCAAGAAAAAGTCAGGAAAATGGCGATTGTTACATGATCTTAGACAAATCAATAAAACCATGCAAGTTATGGGCCCTACTCAACCTGGACTTCCTAGTCCCGTAGCTATTCCAAAAAATTTCCATCTTATTACTCTTGATATAAAGGATTGCTTCTTTTCTATTCCCCTACATCCTCTGGATGCCCCCAGGTTTGCTTTTTCCGTTCCTTCTATGAACAATAATGGCCCTGATCAGAGATATCAATGGAAGGTTTTACCACAGGGAATGGCTAATAGCCCCACCATATGCCAAATATATGTGGACAAGGCTATCCAACCCATTAAAAATAAATATCCAAACCTCATGTGTCTACATTACATGGATGATATTTTATTGGCCCACCCTAATCAAAAAATCTTATTTAATATATTCAGTGATGTGGTAGAAAATTTAAAAAAATATGGATTATATATAGCAGAAGAAAAAGTTCAAACCAGATCTCCCATATTATATTTAGGATTTAAAATCATGGATACTTTTGTTAGACCCCAAAAAATTTTAATAAATAAAGAACATTTGACCACCCTCAATGATTTCCAAAAACTACTGGGAGACATTAATTGGCTTCGCCCTACACTAAATCTCACTACTGGCCAACTAAAACCTTTATTTGACATCCTTCGTGGAGATCCTGATCCATCTTCACCACGAAGATTGACTCCTGACGCTAGGAAAGCTTTAAAGTTAGTAGAAAAAGCCATCGAAGGAGCTCATTGTGATAGATTTGATTTAACTCAACCGCTGATGTTGATTATTATTTCTTCACAATATACACCCACAGGAGTATTTTGGCAACAAGGGCCTTTATTATGGATACATTTGCCCGTCTCTCCTAAAAGTATAATTGAATCTTATACCTCCATGGTGGCTAAACTTATTCTTCAAGGACTTAAGACTTCTACTAAAATATTTGGCATTCACCCTGCTACTATTATTACTCCCTATTCATCATCACAGATTGAATACTTATGCTTCAATGATAATGATTGGGCTATAGCTAAATGCTCTACTTCTGCAAATTTTGATAATCATCTTCCTAAGTCCCCTATATTATCTTTTTGTATTAATCATCCTATTATATTTCCACAGGTAATAAAAAATCAACCTATTCCTAAGGCATTTAATGTATTTACAGATGGGTCCTCAAATGGTACTGCTACAGTAGTCACTAAAAAATAAAATATGACTTACATAACTGCACACAAATCAGCTCAACTAGTGGAACTGGAAGCTGTGGTAAGAGCTCTGGAAAATTTTAGGGACCAGCCCGTAAACATTTTTTCAGATAGCCACTATATTGTACAAGCCGTCCCAAAATTAGAGTTAGCAGGACCAATAGCACCTCATACTCCAGCCTTTAAATTGTTTTATCAAATACAAAAACTTTTGTGGGCAAGAAAAGAACCTCTATTCGTAGGCCATATTAGAGCACATACTAATTTGCCTGGTCCCCTCCATGAAGGTAATCAAAAGGCTGATGAACTTACAAAAACAGTATTTATACTTTCAGCGCTACAACAAGCTACTTTATTTCATTCCCAGTTTCATGTCAACAGCACCACCTTGCAACGTAGGTTTAAAATCACAAAGGAGCAAGCCAGAACAATTGTAAAAGATTGTAAATCTTGTATGGCACATTTGCCCAATCCTCATTTCGGAGTTAACCCCAGAGGATTAATGCCCAATCATTTGTGGCAGATGGATGTTACTCATGAGCCAAGTTTTTGAAAATTGCGATTTATTCATGTGACCATAGATACATGCTCAGGCATGATTTTTGCTTCCTTACATTCTGGAGAAAAAGTTAAAGATGTTACATCTCATTGTTTGCAAGCTTTTGCTGCATTGGGCATCCCCAAAATGCTTAAAACAGATAATGGCCCCGCATATACGTCCTCATCTTTCAAACAGTTTTGCGCAAAATTCAATATATCCCATAAAACAGGCATCCCATGCAATCCTCAGGGTCAGGGCATTATTGAAAGAGCAAACCGAACACTGAAAATTATGTTATTAAAACAAAAAGAAGGAAATTGGAAAAGTCCTAAGGACAGATTGGCAGTTGCCCTGTTTACCTTAAATTTTTTAACTTTAGACTCTAATGGTTATTCTGCTGGAGACAGACATTGGAATCCACACCAACAACATAAACCTTTGGTTTACTGGAAGGATGTTCTTTCAGGTACATGGAAGGGTCCAGATCCAGTATTAATTTGGGGAAGAGGATCTGTTTGTGTTTTTCCAAAAGACGAATCCTCTCCAATATGGATACCATCTAGATTAATAAAACAGGTACCACATCAAAATGATCAAGATGAAGTTATTGAAGAATCAAGATTAATAAAAAAGGTACAAAATCAAGAGGACCAAGATGAAGGTACAGAATGATTCCCTCAAAAGAGTCCTTCAAAATATTTCACAACTTAAGTGTCATTCCTCCCGGCCGGGACGAGGAGATCTCTCTTTAGTGTGCACACAATTGTATTTTTTTTTCTTTTCTTTTTATACATGTCTTTATGTCTGTACATTTGTCTATATTTCATGTTAATGTGATGTCACAAATATATGTTTGTATGTTTGTTCGTCTGTCCAGTGTGACGTCACAAAAAACAAAGCGCTTATGAAAAAGAAAAAAAAAATATATATATATGGATCCAAATAACTTTAATTCATTTTAGGTCAAGAGTATTCAATTTAGGTAAATAATTTTATAAATGAAGGTACTTTCAATTTTGATTTATAGGTGTCCCTGGGACTTCTCTTTAGCAAACAATATGACTAGTGCTATATAACCTGATATTTTGGTGTTTTGACTTAAGATTGTTTATTTGTTATTAACTTCATTTGTTTAATAGCTCATTAATTTCAATTATCTCAACAGGTATAAAATTGCTCTGTATACAGAGACTCAAGGGTTCCAGCTAACAAATTATTTCTCTCAAGTGCCTTTACCTTTTCTTTAATCTATCTTTAATGCAGTAATTACCCTCAGTCTTTCTTTGTTTTGTTCTAAATATGACATTTTTCCAACTTATGTTTGTAGAAGCTCAACCAGTGATGTATGTGAACAAAAATCAACTTTAATTTTCTAATCTAATTATTCTATTTTGTAGTTTGACAACTCGCCTCTTGACTCAGTGCTGCAATAGCACTGCCTTTCCTTTAATAATTGATGCTTGAGTTTCTAGGTAGCGGGCCCTGAAGATTTGCCGGTGGCATTGTCTAAACATAAAAAAGACGTCTGCTGCTCAAACATCAAACAACCTCACCAACAGTGTGGCCTCTGCTCTACATGCATGGGGCCTCCTACATCAACATGTTATAACAAATGGACATTTTGATCTTTCATTGTTTGGGACTTTACGGGACAATGCCTTGCGGGTATTTGTCTAGAGAATTCAGTGTGTTACTTGATGGAACTTAGGGCAGCTGATTTGTTTAAACAATTTGATATGCTATGCAATTTGGCTCATCACCAAAAGGCTTGTCGCCTTAAAGCCGCAACATCTCCTCACAATTGGACGGCTGTTAGTCATCATATATAGTCGATCCTAAAGGGCTCCATTGGATGGCTGGTTAGCCAATGACGGGTAAGATCCCCAGAGGGGGACAACCTAAGACAGGCACAGTCGCACGGGACAGTCTCATGTGGCTCGACATATCAACCTAAGACAGGATCAAGGGCACAGCCTTGATTATCCGATGACGGGTAAGAAGAGTTGGGACAACCTGCACACAGACGTAGACAGACGCCTAGAGTCTCATGTGGCCTCTTTTAAAACAAAAAGGGGGTAAAATGCAGCACATAGAGTATTCCCTGTTTGGGAATAAGCCCTGTTTGCAGGACTTGAATTGTAGTTGACTATGAGCCGTGGAGATTTGGCCATTGTTGCCACCCGTAGTCTCACGGGACTTGTTGCGGGATCTCGAGTGACTTGGCCGAAATTTGCTGATCGGGTCAGCGCCATTTTAGTGGTGTGTTTGGCGTGTGTTAGTTGTTGTTAGAACCAGAGAGAAAAGTTATCAGAATAAAAAGCTGTTTGTCTCCAGTTTGCTTCTGAAGTTCTTCCTGCAGAGAGAAAAGTTATCAGAATAAAAAGCTGTTTGTCTCCAGTTTGGCTCCGTTGCTCCAAGCGCTTCAGGCGACTACACATTCCTCTCTCAAGTTGGGGATCTGTGGGAGCACAAGGACAGATATCCTCAAGGGGGATCCCCCTGCCCATGCTTGTCAGATTGTGAGGAAGGTGGGGGAGGAAAGTAGGGGTCAGATGGGCTTGTGCTCAGCCCCTGGGTCACCCTGAGGAACCTCGTGGGGCTCAGGTGAGCCAGTTGGTTCTTAGGAAACATTGTTAGGTTGACCTCTTTCTGGGTATGGGATCCACAGAGATAGTCTCCCTAACTGTCTAGCTAGCATCATTTTCATGTGTTTTTATTGCTCTGAACAGCTGCATCTAGTCCCAGAGGGTCCGCCCCCCATTCATCATCTTTCCAGGGGATGGGTGCTAACAGTGTTCCCTCCAGCTTCCATATTCCTTCCCTGAAATCCTTTTTACTTTCTCTTTTCTTCCCATGTTCTTTTTCTTTCTTAGCCCATTTTCTTCTCCCAGTTTGGTTAAACTCCTTGCTCATCTTTGGCACCAGCTGTCCTGAGGTCTAAAAAAAGCAGAAAGATGGGGGTTCTTAATGCACTATTAGGTAAGGACCTCTAAATCCCCAAGGATGAGTGAACATCAGGCACTATCTGTTCCTGTGCTGGGGATCAGCATCTCAGCATCCCACCCTACTCCGCTTTTAGGAAGAGTGAGGTGGTCTACTATCCTGACATGTGACTGCACAGAGGGCACAGGCTTGGGGTCTCTGCTTGCATCCAGGATGTTTATGAAATGTAAATAGAGAATTTCAAGTGAACAGGTACCTTCTCATCAATTTACATATAAATATAATTAGGGGAAAGTTGAAGTACATTTTAATATTTTTTAGAGCAAGAGTAAATTATGATTAAACTGGACAGAAGAAATAGTTCTAAAACATTGTTAATGCTGCTGACTTTAAAAGCGAGAATCCTGAAACTCACCATTCAGTGGAGACTCCCTTGGTTACTGGAGATTGGGGGGACTTTGGCAGAGAAATGGCTATGAGGTGGATGTGAAGTTGCTTTTGTGTGAGCTGAGGTGGCTATCTGACAACACAGATGGGTCCTTCATCGCTTTTACCTCCATAGCTGGTTAGTCTGGGTCTAATGCTAGAGGATACAGAGTGACACTGATATAGTTTTTCTATTTGCTACATGCTTAAAATGTTCCATAGTCAGCCCAGCACCAACCCAACAAGAGGGAGTAGGGGGAGCTTGGAGCTGCTCCTGCTTCTGCTTCCTATAGAGAAATGCACATGAAACATAATTGACATCATAGACATCATGGTGTAGCTTCTCAGACTACCCAAGCAGACTCCTGGCAGCACTAGATACCTCAGAATGTGAAGAATTGCAACGCCATTACCTCCTCCACTTTGGGTGCTCCTGAGACACCAGGCTCATTCCATGGCTCAGGAGAGTTTGTGACTAAATAGAATTTGTGATGCCTCTGCCCATTCCTTCCCAGCTGTCAGCATAAACCAGGTCTCTAGGGTGGAGGCCACTGTGGGTGAGACAGAGGCCCAAGAGGGGGCCAGATCTGAGGCCTGAAATGATATAAAACCTGATGTCCCAGACAGTTGGGAAGTATCAGGACTTCCAAGTTCCATGAAGAAATGCCTCCTAGACACTGTGGGAATGAGCCCAAAGCAAGGAGAAGGTAGGACCTGCCCCTGCATGTTCCCCCTTGTTCACATTACCTCAGGTGAAAGACCCTTTTTGCATAATTTGCCTTGACCTAAGTTTGCTCAGGGAAGTGAGTTATACTTTGATGTGAGTCTCCTGTGCCCTTTCCCCAAGTGCACCTGCAGAGTCACACTGGCTCCTCTGTTAACACTACAGTTATTTCCCACATGGGTTGGAGTGATCAGGCACTGCTGTAAGATCCCAGCACAGTTGGCCTGTTATGTGATGAAGTGCTTTTTCTTTACAGTACTGGGGACGGTCTCACACATCCCACACTGGTTTGTTCAGGGTCCTGGTCCTCCACAGTGGGTAGTTGTTTGGATTCTAAACGCTGCTGCCCGGTTCTTGTGTTTCTTGCCCACCAGGAGCACATAAGCCCTGCTTTAAGCCAATCCTGGAGGGCCTTATTCTTCTAAGGAAAGAAAGGGTGGAACATTGGTCATGCAAGATTCTTATAAAACAAAAAGCATCGATCATGATAGATCCTTATATACCAACTAAGTCATGGTCACTGAGACACCAGGATCCTTTGCAGAGGGATGTTGTTACCCACAAAGAACTTACAACAAACCCTGTTCTTCCTAAAATGCTGATTGCCCAAGTTCCAACCTCTGCATGCATTTAGAACTTGTCTTATACATCTGTATAATAACTCAAGTCATCTAGTCATTTCTGTGCCCTTGAGTTCACTTGTCTTCATTAAGATTTTAAATAAGTGGCTTAAAAAAATGCCTCTGAATTTTTTTTTTATTTAAAGAAACAGGAGGGAAAAGAAAGGAAAAAAAAAAAAAAACCACTACGTACATTGATTTGACTGATTTTCAAATGACGTTGAACACCAGTGCTACACACTCAATTCCCTCACTCTGACCCAGCCTTCAATAAGACTGTGCAAAGCACAGCCCCTGTTGTGCTCCAGTGAGCATAGTGTGTCATTGGGTGACTGCGTGTAGAAGCAACCAGGTGCACACAGATGACCTCAAGGGAGACCAAAGTACCTGCAAAGTTGTCAGTGGCTTCCCAAGGGAGTCTCTGATGTGACCCACTTGGTCAGAAGAATCACAAGCCTAAGGATTCCCTGGGAGTCCCGGGTACACATGTCATAGCACAGGCCTTCTTATTGAAAGATGACATAGTTTGAACAGAACTGCTTTGGGTGGGTCTGCAATTTCTCTGCCTTAATCAAGGCACCTTAACATCAGTTTGAAGTTCTGGAAGCTTGTTTAGAACCACACAACTATGCCTACACTTGATGGAAACTAAGTGCATGATACCACACTCCCAGAAATGATACCAGCAAACTCATGAGCCCTTAGTGGATTCAGACTCTTAGTTTAAACCAGATGCTTCATTTAAATGAAGACTTAAAGATAATCTTAATGGAACTTTCTTTATTCAGATGATAGCATTTACTGGATGTCCCAGGATCTGTGTTTTTAAAGTGATGGTCAGCAATCTACTGCTATGCCCTACTTGGGGGTATAAGCATTATCATCTAGAAAAGTCTAAGAAGCATCAATTTAGAGAAGCAATCCCCTAGGATACATGAGGAAACTTACATATAGAAAGTGAAGAGAGGAAAGCAGAATTCAAAAATAGTGCAGTAAGAACAAAGTCAAGCTGAGAGCCCTTGTTATCATTGTTTTAAACTTGCCTAAACAAAAAAGTACAGTGCTACCAGACTAATATTCTTTTTAAGAATTTAAGCTTGCCAAAAGAGTTAGATCAAGAGTTAGACTCTAGCCCTAAATTGTTGGAAAAAGCATTGAGCGCGAAGGTGAGTACCTCAATTCTTATCTCATCTCTGCCATTTGCTAGTATATGACATTGGACACAACCTTTCTGGGTCTTTGACATAAAAAACTTTATGGAAGGTATTAATGAGTTCATCTCCATCTCTAAAAGGCAATAAAATATAGTAAGACATGCAATTATTTAACTTGAAAAAGACTAGGAAATTTTGCCAAATCTAAAGTGTTCAGGCCATACCTTTAGGTCATCCTAAAGGGAAAAATTTGAAATTCTTGAGAATCTGGTCTTTTCCTAGATACCCCCTTTCCTGTGGTGATAAAGATGTACATGCTGGATACCAAGCTGCTGAAAACTAACCAAACCTGGTTTTCTGATGCCCAACTTGCATTTCTGGAAAAGAGTACCCCCAGATCCCCTTGAGTTTAAATCAGACCCCACAGGTTAACAAGAACCAATGTTTACTCCACCTTTATTATGAGTCAATTCAACACAAGGTACTAGCAGGCAATTAAAAAAGAAACGCTCAATGTTGACTCATCTTTGAGGATCCAAACAATATAGCTGGACTGATGAGGTGAACATACACTGATCAACCAGGTAGCAGATTAAGGTAGGGCTTGCCAAGTCCTGGAGCGGGATCCTAAATGCTGTAGGAATTCAGGAAAGAAAGGATAATGGTGGAGGGGTCGAGTGGGATGAGATGGAATGGGGTGGGTGTATAGTTGCAGACAAAGTAGACCCTGAATTAGAGTCTTGGAAAACTTGAATCAGTTTCAAGAAATCAGGTAGTTCCTCATTATTCAGGTTTAACCAGTCACTAGCTCGAAGCAGTACATGTGAACCAATTACCTACCTGGAATGCAGGAATGCCAGCAGCTAATCCAGCAGGTGAAGTTTCCCATTAGCCTCAATCAGGTGGTCTCCAACTTCAAAAGGCTCTGGCTCTACACCTGGAAAAGAAAGAGCCCATTCCTAATCATGTGCCCTGAGTCAGGGCAAACTTCTTGAGTAGAAAAGCCAACCAATAGCTAGGCAATAGCGAGAGAGCCCAAGCTCTTTCTAATGCATTATATCCCTTAGTCTCATCTGTTTGAGGCATTTTGTAATTATTTGCTTTAATGACTATCTCAGTGCTGCTTAACACCAATTGCCTGGCACATCCAAAAAGCCTAATAAATACTTATCTAAGAAACAAAACTACTCTTTAGGAAACTGAGGCAAAGGGAGATACCAAAGGCCAAGAAGATCCAAAAATGAAATCCTAAGGCTCTCACTCTAGATGAGTAAAAAAGAAGTAGGCTTAGGTGTGTATAAAACTGATTCTCAAGGTATAGGGTGGCAGTCAGAATATTCTGGAAGGTTTCTTTCAAAATCTACATTCCTAATTCCTCTTCTCTCTTTAAAAGAACCCAAAAAGTTCTAATGTGCATCTGATTAAGATTCTGTTAACCTTAAAAAGTTCATAGTGCTACTTGGCAAAGACTCCTTAAAACAAGTACAGGAAACCATTTGCATTCTTTCTATACTAGAGCCTCCATGGCCAGAGAATTTTCTATCAGAGTATATCAAAAATCCCCAATTTGAATGAAAATGAAAACACTACACATCAAATTTGTAGGTGGTAGTGAAAGCAGTGCTTAGAGGGACATGTACAGAAGTCAATGAGATGAAGGGGAAGCAGCAAAGGATACTGAGAAGGAGCATGTAGGTAGGAGGAAAAGAAGAAAAAACTGCTTCTGCTACCCCAGAAGCTGAGTGAAGAGTATTTCAAGGAAGAAGTGATCTACTATGTCAAGAGTTTCTGACAAGTTAACTGAATTGTGAATGGACAATCACTGGGCATCACAGAGATCACTGATGAACTTGGCATAGTGGCTGAGTGGATTCAAGACAAAAGGAAATCTAATCATGAAGAGTCAGATGAATCCAGATTGTGACAAATTCTGAGCTACACTTAACAATGCCATTGTCTCATTGCAGTTGACCTGAATATCATTCAGAATACAAAATTCTACCATATATTCTTCCTATACAAGGTGGTGAGTGTAATTTATATTTTCCTGCACAAAAATCACATCCTCTTTTAGTTTCTAAATGGACCAAGTACCCTCTGATTTCCTAGATCTTTCATCAAAATAGCCTTGTAATATTTTTTTTCTGCAATGCTGACATGCTGGGGTATTTCACTACTTCTGTCTTCTTGGGAAGCTATCTCAGCTTTTACTCTCCTCAGCAGAAATGGCTACGAGAGGTTGTATACTTCACTTGCTGAGTAAAGAAAAAAATACAACAGTCTGGTACAAAAATACAGCCAAGGCACTGAACTACTATAGAACATACAACAATTTAATTTCCTAATTTTCATGATAATTCTGCATTTTAGGTCAGTATAGAAATTTTTCATAGTACAGATGCTCCCGGACGTACAAAGGATTACATTCTTATAAATCCATCAAAACTTGAAAATATCGTGTAAGTAAAAAATGTTTTTAACAGACCTAACATACCAAATATCACAGCTTAGCCCACCCTACCTTAAATGTGCTCACTACACTTACGTTAGTCCAGTCAGGCAAAATAATCTAACATGAAGACTCTTTTATGTAAAGCTGTTGAATACTTCATATAATGTATCGAATACCTGTGTCTAAACAACACTGACAACACAGAACACTGTACAGTATCAGTTATTTACCATCATGATGGAATGGGTGACTGGGAGTTGTGACTTGCTGCTGCCACCCACCCTTACAGGACAGTATCTTACAACCTATCCCTTGCCTGGGGAAAGACTGAAACTCATGCTCTCTTATGGCTGAATAGCATCCCATTGTGTATACACACCACATTTTCGTTTTTCATCTGCTAGTGGACATTTAGGTGAGTTCCAAATTCTGAGTACTGTGAATAGTGCTGCAATAAATGCAGGAGTACAGATATTTCTTTGACATGTTGATTTTCCCTCCTTTGATTATATACCAAGTATGAGATTGCTGAATTGTATAACAGTTCTATTTTTAGTTTTTGGAAAAAACCCTATCCTGTTTTTCATTATGGTTATACCAATTTATGTTCCCATCAGTAGTATATCAGAGTTCCTCTTTCACCCCATACTTAATAGCATTTGTTAGTATTTCTGTCTTTTTGTAATAATGATTTTTGCTGGGGTGAGGTGGTTTCTCATTGTGGTCTTAATTTGTATTTCCCTGATGATTAATGATGCTGAACATTTTAATATAACTAACAATAATTTATATCTCAAACAAGTTAGAAGGCAGAATTTTTAATATACTCACCATAAAGAAATGATAAAAGTTTAGGGATATGATATGCTAATTATTTAAATTGATCACTACCCAATGTATACATGAACCAAATCATCAATAGGTACAAATACATACCTCAAAAATAGATACAAATATGTACATCAAAAAATCTGAAATTTCAAGTACAGTTTCTATTGAATGTGTATTGCTTTTGTACAATGGTAAAGCCAAAAAATGTAAGCTGAACCACCATAATTAGAGGACCATTTGATTTCTGCATTTCCTGGGCTTTTCCTTATTCCTTCTAGACTTGTTACTGGCTTTTAACACCAAAACTACAAACACTCAAAGAACTTGATTCTTCATACTACTAATCTCATTTGCAAGAAATTGTTTCCTAGGGTATTCTTGCATTTAATCTCACTGATCAGCATAGCAGCCTAGACATGTAGGGCAAGTAATACTGTCATCATTTTTTGTAACAGTTAAGGGAGGCTCAGAGAAATTAAGTAACTTATCCAAGGACACACAGATGAATGTGAATATTGCCAGCATTCAAAATTGGATTTTTTTTTTACTTCTAATCCCTTGTTCCTTTTCTAGGTATCTTGAACTTCAAAAGCTATACTAAATTAGGATTATACTTCATGTAGGATTACCAGAAACAGAAAATAAATACAAGCAACAAGTCCAATATGAAATTCAAGTAAACAATTAATAGCCTTTCAATACAAGGGTATCCCATGTAAGATGTAACTAGATGTCCTATATTTTATCTGGCAACTCTAAACATGGGAGTAATCAATCAGAGCATGTTCTTTATCCTGTGGTTTGAGAAATTTTCATTTAAGAAGCATTTGCTACTCAATATTTTACCAGTACATAATCACTAGTTGGCATCCTGCCATTTGTTTTGGATAATCATCCTAGGGTATTCAGATATTATGAAAATATTCAGATAATTCTACAAAGCAGAGGGGCAAAGTATAAGAGAAAGCTACCAGGTATATGAATGAAAGCTTCCCTTTTCACTTCCATTTCCCACTTATCTCAAACAGTTCGTTTTCTGCAAAGTGTTAAAAATAAACAGCAGTGTTGCAGAATTCTTAACAGTAGTTTGGGCCTAGAGCATGCACTTACTTTTCTGCACTGGAAAGTTAACAAAGTCTTTATAAAAATTGCAAGTTGAAGCTAGGCATGGTTACATATACTTGAGGCATGAGGATGGTAAGTTGAAGCCAGCCTAAGAAACTCAGCAAGTCCCTTTCTCAAAACTTTTATAAAAGGACCAGGAATGTATGTCAGTGGTAGAGCACCCCTGGATTCAATCTCCAGTACCACAAAATGAAAAAAAAATTAACAAAATTACAAGTTGGTTTAAAAAAAAAGTGTATTTTCTACTTCTTCCAAAAATGAACTAAACATGCCCCATTGTAGAATCATGTAGCAAAGAAATAAGAGTCATGACAAGTGGACACAATACAAGGGACCTTCATCTGCCTTATATTTGTGGTTCTTTGTCTCCCTGGAAGGTATCCTCTGGTAATTGATTCTCTTTCTTTTCAATCTATAACTCTTATGCATTATGGAAGTTTCTGTGTCAAGATCTCTTGGGGATGCTTTGTTGAATGGGACTTAACCTGATGTGGACTGCTTTTCAAAATCCCAGTAACATTCAACAACATCTTCCATCTGTTCCTTGGAAAAAAGGTCAGTTTCCACAGCACTGAGGAGAGAGTAGAGTTCTTGAAGACTATTTTGCATAGGAATTCCAGTGAAGAGGAGAATCAAGACCACTGAGAACTAGAATATGTAAATAAACACAATTAAAAATCTCTACCATTGGGAAGCAAAACAAAGTTACCCATCACAACATTTATTTGAATGCACACTCATAAATTGCTGGTGGGACTACAAATTGGTGAAGCCAATCTTGAAAGTAGTATGAAGATTCTTAGGAAAACTTGGAATGAACCGCCATGTGACCCAGCTATCCCACTTGTTGGTTTATACCCAAAAGACTTAAAAACATCTTACTACAGGGACACAGCCACATTGATGTTTACAGCAGCACAATTCACAACAGCTAGATTGTGGAACCAATCCTGATGCCCATGAGCAGATGAATGGATAGGGAAACTTTGGTATATATACACAATGAAACACTACTCAGTACTAAGAGAGAATAAAATTATGGTATTTGCAGGTAAATGGATGGAGTTGGAGAAAATAATGCTAAGTGAAGTTCGCCAATCCCCAAAAACCATCTTTATTATGAAGATACTGACTTATAAATGCAAGGGAGGGGGGATGAGAGGAAAGAAGGAACTTTAAACAGAACAAAGCAGGGGAGGGGAGGCAAGGGGACAAGGGGATAGGAATAATGGTAGAATGAGTTAGACATCATTACCCTAAGTACATGTATGAAGAAACAATTGTTGTGAAAATACTTTATGTAAAACCAGTGACTTGAAAAATTGTGCTCTTTATATGTAATATGAAATGAAATGTACTCTGCAAACTTGTATAACAAATTAGAATAAAAATAAATTAAAAATAAAAGAAATTGGTCTCTTTCTGACTCCAAGTGAATGGTCAAATGTTTTGCATAGGTAAACTGGGGGAGGGGCAAGGTATATCCAATACATCTGTGACTGCAGCAGAACCATAAGATCATTTTTGTAAAGAAATTAAAGGCACTCAAAAAAGAATTGGAACATCTCCAAAAATACAATGCACTTTATGGGGGTAGGGTCTTACTCATGTGATAACTGGATTTTAGTAAATATTATCTCCTATATAAAAGAGAAAGGAAAAGTAATTACCCATATTAAATACTACTTTTTTAACCCCTCAAAAAAAGTTTCATTTAGGCCAGCAGAAATCTGACTAAAAACATTTCTATTTAGTTGACTCAGTATAGACCTAAAATAAGTGTTTTTAAAGGGGAGTAAGAGAGGAGAAGAACCAATGAGTAGAAGGGATATAAGATGATGATGATGATGATGATGATGATGATGATGATGATGATGATGATTTGTGGTGCTGGGGATTAAACCAAGGGCCTTGTGCATGTGAGGAAAGCACTCTACTAACTGAGCTATATCCCCAGCCAGTGAAACTACTCTACATGATACTGTAATGGTGACTACATGTCATTACCTGCTTGTCCAAACTCACAGAATGTGCAATAGCTTGAGTGAACCCATAAATTGTGGACTCTGTGTGATACTGATGCATCAATCTAGGTTCATTTGTCTTAACATCTCTCTTCAGGGAGATGCAGAGAATGCTTGTAAAGGGGCAGGGGATATATGGGAATACTCTGGACCTCTACTCAATTTTGTTGTAAACCTAACTTGCTCTAAAAAAAAAAGTCTATTAAAAAAGGAAGGGGAGGTTATGTAAAAACTAAGACTGTCCTTTGAATTTACCTCTGAAAGTGTCTTGTGCAGCAGAGAGCTTTGGTTTTTCAATCTGTGAGCTTTATCCACAACAAGAACATTCCATATGAAGCTGTGAGAGAAAATCCAAACTTTCAGTTTTGTGTAGCTCAAACACTTATCTCACAACCACATCTTAGAACAAAATGGCAACTTGTCAGAAAAACCAACAGTAAGACTACTCTGTTAGAAACATACCTGGAATCCTGACCTTCTTATCTGAGAGGTTACCATGTGTTTTTTGTTGTTGTTGTTGTTTTTTGTGTGTGGGTGTGTTTTGTGCCAACATGAGAAAGATCTATGCAGAAAATAAGAAGCCAGAGACAGAAAAGCAAGGATACATTTATCATCTTGTACTATGTACCAGACATTGCACTTATGGCTTTATCTGTGATTTAATCCAAAAGAATAAGACAAGCAAACATAATTGTTCCAACTAGGACACTAAAACTCAGAAAGGTTAGCTAAATAGGTCAAGATCATTAAGGTAGGGCTGGGGTTGTGGCTCAGCAGTAGAGCGCTCGCCTAGCATGGGTGCAGCTGGGGTTCAATCCTCAGCGCCACATAAGAATAAAGGCATTGGGCACAACTAAAACAAATAAATATATATTTAAAAAAAAGATCATTAAGGTAGAGCTGAGATTCAAACCCATAAGGAAAATCAAGACAGTGATGTCACTAAAGAAGTAGGACTTGAAAATGGGGGAGTGATGAACAGGATCACAGAGATGTCCAGGAAGATGCAGCCACTGGACTTGTTAACATGGAGGTCATTGGTGGCTGGCTGCTGCCAGAGCATTTTTTTTTTATTTTGTTTATCCTAATTTGTTACATATAACAGCAGAAAGAAATTCAATTCATGTTACACAAATAGAACACAATTTTTCATGTCTCTCGTTGAACACAAAGTAGAGTCACACCATTCATGTTTTCACACATGTACTTAGGGTAATGATATCCATCTCATTCCACCATCTTTCCTACCCCCATGACCCCTCTTTTCCCCTCCCTCCCCTTTGCTTTATCTAAAGTTCATCTGTTCTTCCCATGCTCCCCACCCCATCTCCATTATGAATCAGCATCCTTATATCAGAGAAGACATTCAGCATTTGATTTTTTGGCATTGGATTACTTCACTTAGCATTACATTCTCCAACTCCATCCACTTACCCACAAATGACATGATTTTATTCTCTTTCAATGCTGAGTAATATTCCATTGTGTAACATTCCATACCACATTTTCTTTATCCATTCGTCAATATTACGTTATGACACCAATTTCTCAAGAGTTTCATTCATAAAAGCACATTTTTAACAGATGCTACTGGTGGAGAGCTATTTTTAAAAAATCCAAAATACAAAAAAAAAAAAAAATGGAAGATAGAAGTTCTAAGATGCATTACTTAAAATAGCAAAAAAAACCTGAAAATAAATTAAATATCCAATAATGGGTGATAAAATGATAAATGCTATGCTGCAAAAATACTTATTCCATTTTTATATCTTTTTAGTTATTACATTTCTTTCTTTTTTTTTTTTTTTTTTTTTTGTACCGGGAATTGAACTCAGGGGCACTCGACCACTGGGCCACATCCCCAGCCCTTTTTTGTATTTTTATTTAGAGACAGGGTCTCACTGAGTTGCTAAGTGCCTTGCCATTGCTGAGGCTGCCTTTGAACTCTCGATCTTCCTGTCTCAGCCTCCCAAATGCTGGGATTACAGGAGTGTGCCACCGTGCCCGGCTGTCTTTTTTAACAATGTGAAAATCATGCAAAAGATAATATAGTGGTAGTTATAAGATTTTTAACTTTTAATTTTATTTGTAAACATTATGGAATCCATCTGCATTATGTTTTTAGTTGTGAAACTAAGTGTGTCAAGCAAAACAGTGGGTAAGAAAGGACAATACCTAAAAAATTAAAAATTTAAAGAAAGTTCTTTGTAGAGGCTGCACTACAGATAGGAAGCCTTCTCCCTCTGAGGCTATAGAGAAAACTCAGGGGAACAGAGGTGCCTACTTCCATTCACCAAATGAGAGTGGTACAAGTGAAGAGTGATCTGGGGATCCAAAGACAAGGCAGGAAGTCCAAAGAGAGCACTGCACAGCATAAGCAGGGTATGCATTCAAGGATTACAAGGAGATAGTGTCCCAGTGAGGTTGGACACTGGTTATGACATAAGATTGTGAGTTTCCATATTATGGTGCCATTCAAAACAGATTACATCTGATTCCTTTGGAAGGACTAGACTCAGGTTTGTATATATACAAACATCTAAAAATGCTTATTCAAAGCAAAAGGCTAAGTGAGGTGGATTTTGGTTCAACGAATTAAGTGGATTGAATCACTCATCAAAGGAAATTAAAGAATGTTTCCTGGAGAAGAATAAGTAGAGGAAATTCCAACACAGAATGGAGAGTCCAACAAGGGAACTCCTGATCCACTTTTTTTCTTTTTTAATTCTCTTAACATTTATTTATTTGCTTTAGTTGTATACAATGTGTTTATTTTTACGTGGTGCTGAGCATCGAACCCAGGCCGCATACGTGCTAAGCGAGTGCTCTATCACTGAGCTAAAACCCCAGCCAACTCCTGATACTCTTGATCCAAGGATTTTACAAGTATATTGTCTATTTTCCAAAAGATTCCAAATTTTTTTGTGGTGGTAACATGTAATCTTTAAATGTCCCTCATAAATCTCTTTGGTGCAGAGATTTTATCACATTTTCCTGGTATTTTCAGAATGTACAATATAGTAATGGAAAAAATATAACCTAAACAACATCCTGAAAGAATACATTTATGTTGTTGGGATTCTTACTATGAGTCAACATTAAAAATGTCCTAACACTTTCAAATCCACCCAGAAATGCAATCAGAACACACTGAGATATATAAATGTATTTCTGCTGAACAAAGTGGCATTCCAGTGCTTTTAGATACTTAGAGAAGCCCTCTTAAAAAGAAAGTCCAGGGCTGGGGTTGTGGCTCAGTAGTAGAGCGCTCGCCTAGCATGTGTGAGGCACTGGGTTCAATCCTTAGCACCACATAAAAATAAAATGAAGATATTGTGTCCACCTAAAACTAAAAAATAAATATTATTTTAAAAGAAGAAGGTCCATAGCACCAAGTGCTGGGTTTGAATGTCTGCTCAAATGTCTGCTTTGCCTTACTGGGATACCTACTCTCTCAATTTCCTCATTGGTAAAATGAATGATGATACCTGCCTACTAGGGTTTTCATGAAACTTAAGAGGATAATTTATAAAAAGTACCCAACAACATTTATGTCCCAATTTTATTATCTTCTTTTAGACTTGCCATATATATTACCTTGTATCATGGATATCTTTATACTTCTTATCCCTCTATTGGCTCATCGGGTAGCTCTATGTTTTACTTTCTTGGTTATTGCAGTAACTCTCAGAACAGTTCCTTTCCATGGAGAGACTTCACAAAAGTTAAGTTGGATATTAAGAATATAAAGGCTGGGCACAGTGGAGCACATCTGTAACATCAGGTGCTTGGGAGGCTGAGATAGGAGGATCATGAGTTCAAAGCCAGCCTTAGCAAAAGCGAAGTGCTAAGCAACTCAGTGATACCCTGTCTCTAAATAAAATAGAAAAGAAGGCTCAAGATGTGGCTCATTGGACACAATGAACTTCCTTAGTTCAATCCCTGGTAAACTGCCCCCCCACAAAAAAGAAAGAATTTAAAGAAGAGCTAACAGAATAACTGAGTGGTAGAGCAGTTGCCTACCATGTGGGAGGCCCTAGGTTCGGTGCCCAGCACCATAAAATAAAATGACATGAAATTAATGTGACATGACATAAAGTGAAATAAAGTAAAAAGAGTGAAAAAGAGGGTAAAAATATACTTAAGAAAGGTAAGATAATACACTCATTTAGATGTAAAGTAAATAAAACAAAATACAGGATGAAATCATAAAATCTATGATTGAGTCTTTAGCACTTCAAAATAAGAGTAGACAGAAACCCATTCACAACAACCTGGATGAGGAAAACAATATTTAAAATATTGATAAGGCACTTTGAGAACAAAAACTTCTCAGCCAGGTGCAGTGGTACACGCCTGTAATCCCAGCACTTGGGAGGCTGAGGCAGGAGGATGGTGATTTCAAAGCCAGCCTCAGCAATGGCAAGGTACTTAGCAACTCAGTGAGACCCTGTCTCTAAATAAAATACAGAAAAGGGCTGGGGATGTGGCCCAGTGGACGAGTGCCCCTGAGTTCAATCCCCAGTACCAAAAAAAAAAAAAAAAAAAAAAAAAAAAAGAAGTTCTGAATATTAAAGATACACACAGGGCACGATGGTGCACACCTATAATGACAAATACTTGGGAAGCTAGAGGATTGCAAATTAGAAGCCAGCCTGAACAACTTAGTGAGACTATCTCAAAATAAACCATGAAAAGGACTGTTCGTGTAGCTCAGTGGTAAACTGCCCCTGAGTTCATCTCCAGTACTAAAACATAGTTTAAATGGACAAATTAGAAGTATACTTCAAACTTCCTTTCCAAAAAGTTATTTTATAGCTCTGATTGCTACTTTGTTATTTCCAGGAAAAGGCTGCTATATTATATATATATATATATATATATATATATATATATATATATATATATAAGGCTGCAGTAAAATCTCCAAACAGCAGTCCTGAAAGGTGTCCATGCAAGTTACAATGTAAAGAATCTAGTGTCTAGGCAGGATGCAGTGGCACCCACTGTAACTCTGGGAACTGAGGCAGGAGGATTACAAATTCAAGCCATTCTCGGTAACTTAGACCTGCCTCAAAAAAATTAAAATAAAATTTAAAAGGACTGGAGATGTAGCTCAGTGGTAGAGTACTCCTGGGTTCAATCCCTGTTGGGGATGTTAAAGAGCATGCCAGTAGAAACTCCAGCTTCCTCCCACTTCCTTGTAGGAGAACTTGGCCTGGCCAAGGGGCGTTCCCCTGGCGTAAGATGAGAACTGAAACCACCCCAAGGATAGGCCAATGGCTCCGCCAATGGCATCTGCCCATGCTCCTTATGTGTCCCTATGATCTTTCTGCTGATTGGTCCATGTCCTCTATAAGACCGTCCAACTTCCTCAATAAACCGAGTTCGTGCCTTGACCATTCTCCCTGGTGCACCCCTGATTGTCCTCCATCGTGAGAGCTGGCGTGGGCCTCCAGCCTGCCCCTACTGTTCCCGAGTTTGCCTCCGCTGTTCCCCCCAGTCTTCTCTGCCAGCCGGAGGAGCCTATCCTGGGTTGGGGGGGGGGGTGGGGTGGGGGGAGCTAAAAACCCCAACACTGGGTTCAATCCCCAGTACAAAAACAAAACAAATTTCTAGGAATCTGCTAAACACCAACCATGGAGATTTAATCTTAGTTCTCACAACAGTCATCCAAAGTAAGAAAAGTAATTATCGACATTTTACAGATGAGGACATTGACATTCATGGAAATTAAGTATCTAACCCAATATACATAGCTAATGAGTACAGGTTAGATCACAGAATTCCCACCAAGCCTGCCTATGCATAGACAGGACCCAAAGAAGACAGACCAGATATGTCAGAAAAGAGGCAAAGTACAAAAAATGTAAGAAAAGACAAGACTTCCACACATTCAGCACAGTTTCCAACAGAATACAATATACTCATGATTTTAGAAATGGTGCATCTTTCAAGCAAATCTGAAAAATTAAGGAAGATACATTAAGAAGAGTGGTATTGCTGTGTGTGGCAGTGTATACCTATAATCTCAGCAGCTTAGGAGACTGAGGCAGGAAGATGGCAGGTTCAAAGCCAGCATCAGCAACTTAGTGAGGTCCTATGCAACTTAGTGAGACCCAGTCTTACAAAATAAAAAGGATGTGGCTCAGTGGTTAAGTACCCTTGGGTTCAATCCCTGGTACCAAAAAATAAAAAAATTAGAAAAATAAAAAGACTGGTATTGATAAATTCTGATATTAATAAGCTAGTTTCTTATGTCTTGTTAACCCTCTTAAACCACAGGATCAAAGTCTTTAACTTTTTAACTAAGTACAAAAGGTTTTAACCACCATTTATAAAGTAGCAGTATCATACAAACACAAGGGAGGTGTGATTACAGTTACCCAGTCTTAGCTTAAACAAGGATTTAAAATGATACTGGAACTAAGTAAGCATCCTTCATTCCAATCCTCTAATTATCAGACATGATGCCTCTGTACATGAAACCCTCTCCCCTGCCTACCTGCCTCCTCCTGTTCGCCAACAAAGCTGCATCTAAAATGCCACTTTCCTGGGAAGCTCTAGCTAACTTGAAGCACAATGATCCTTTACTTTGGTCACAGTCCCTCTTTGAGAATGTGATAAAGGTAGACCATGATCCTAGAAAAATGTGTGCTCCTCCCAAAATCTAAATATAATTTCAGTGGGTTCTACAACTTCTAAGGATGCAGGTTAGGAATTCTTGGTGTAGAGAAACAAATGAATACCTCATAGGTAGTCAGCAGCACATGAACACATGACTTCTGTTTTAGGTCTTGTTGAAGATGGGCTCTTTCCTCCTTGTCCCCTGCATATGTTACACAAGAAAGACCTGGAGCAAATCTAAATCCAAGAAAAGAAGATGAACCCAAATGCTGGAGCCATGAGATGGTATGTGCATGTCATGGAAGGACTGCAATGTGCAGACACCATTCATTAGGTGCTGCTCCCAGAAAGAATAATGGGACTCTAAATTGTTATCTAGAATAATGGTTAAACCTCAAGGTAAGGCCTGTGTTAAGCAGAGAGAAGAATCAGGTCTAAGAGGGCCTTAGGCTGACTAAAAATGCAATCATGTTTCTCATGTTAGTTACTTTCCATGTTACTATGAGAAGGACAGTTTCTCCTTTAGACCAGCAAAATTTATTAAAAGTGAGCACTAGCCTTCAAATTGCAGAATGGTAACAATAACACCCACTGGATTCTCCCCCATCAGATCCTGTGTCTTACCTACACTGTTTCAATTCAAACTTTCTGGAATAAAATCATTGAATATGACAAGATTTTGATTTATGATATTTTACACATGATCTAGAAAAATATCTTAACATAAATAATACAAGTTCAGTTACATCTACTTCATACCTTTCCATCTCTTCATTCCAGCTGTTCAAAACACAGGACAGAGAGTCAGAAATGGCCCTTCATCATTTAAACTTCCTGCCAAGTAAATGATAAATGCAATCATCTGGAACAAAGCAAGAAGGTGGTTTTGATCACATTGTTTCCCCACTAGAAACAACCATAAATTTCCCACAAACACAGGGCGAGAACATAAATGCTTATATAATTGCATTATAATAAAATTACATAAAATCTTCCACACATTAGGAGACTATTATGTTCCTAGAGTGAAATCAAGTAAGCCTCAGTGAGCTTGATAAGGGAATTGCTGGTGTTCAGTTACTTCCGGAGTTAAGAAGCAATGAGGTGTGATATTTATGTAACTGAATCTCTATTGCAAAGAAAAAAAGTCAGGAAAGAACAGAAATCAGTGAAGCCAATGTACCTGATGGAAAAGAGCAGGGGTATTTTGAAAACATTAAGCCAGAAGCACTAAGACCTGGCTGCAAACAGGATCCACACATCATGGCCTCCCACGTTGGCCTGACTGCCCTGATGAGAATATTTTCCTTCCTCACAATTTTCTCCTGACTTCTGTGTTTTCCTTCCTTCTGTACCCATTTATAGAGCGCTTTCTATTGACTCACATTCTAAGCTCAAGTTGTATGTGAACAAAATAGATATAAACCCCTTGGTCTTTTTAATTGGTGTGTTATAATTATACTGTATAGTAGGATTCATTATGCCATATTTGTACAAACACATATCTAGAACAACACCCATTCCAAAGGGAAAATAGACAATAAATATTCTCATAAAAAGTGTGGGTATTAAATGAAACTTTTTAAAGCCAAATGGGCATACTTCAGGAGATGCCTGAATGCACTTATGACTATAAAGTTGCTGTGATATACAAGGAAAAATAATAATCTTGACAAACAAAAACATGTGAAGAGCTTGCATCCCCAAATACTGTGCTATTTCTGAGGAAAAAATATGTCCTAAGGATCAAATTCAAAATCCTGAGAAAACTATATGCTCAAGGATGTTTACATCAAAATTAACTTCAGTAACCCATGAGGGGAACTCATGATTACTCATCAATAGAATATTTAAGCAAATTATAAATTCTCTTGGTGGCACATTATACAGCCGATTGAAAAATGACTGTGAATATAATAAAATGCAAAATTAGAGTGACAGTTGTACATTAAGAATTAGAGACTGTAAGCTGCCTGTCATGGCCAGCCACGGCGCCGCGGGAGGAAAACTCGGAGGCAGAGTAAAGCTATTACTACTTTTACTTCTACTTTCTTAGAGAGAGCTTAGAGAGAGAAAGAAAGATTTTTCTTCTTCTTAGAAAGAGCTTAGAGAGAAATATTAGAGATAGCTTTTTCTTAGAGCTTAGAGAGAAAGATAGAGCTTTTTCTTCTTCATCTTCTTAGAGAGAAGGAGAGAGCTTGAAAGAGAGATTTCTTCTTTAGAGAGAGAGAGAGCTTAGCTTTTAGAGCTTCTTTCTTCTTTGTTCTTTCTTCTTTTCTTCCTCGGGAGCCTCAGCCTGACTCTGACCAGGAATTACTTCTTCTATCTGGTTTCTCTTCTGTAACCGCTCTGCCTACGTTCTGGCCGCTCTGATTCTTTTCTTCTTCTCCGACCCGAACTCTTCTTCCGACCGAGCGACTGCATGACTGACTGAGTGAATTCATTCTTCTCCTGACTCCGACCGCTTTCACCCGGTTATATACCTTTAGCTTTGCGGGTGCCTCACGTGCATTTACAGGTGCGTCACATACATACTTATTATCAGGTGGAACTTATGGCTTCCAGCTGACCGCAATAGCCATCTCCCTAATTGGGGCTCCTTCAAGAGACCATATGGGCTATATGGGCTCTATAATTTCAATGATGTAAAACATACCTTGCTGCTTGCAACTGTGGTTAGAGTGCTGTGATAACAGAGTAACTGTTCATTTTTGACATTATCATATTAATTTTGTAAATAAAATAATTTTATTTAACTATTCCAGCCCAATGGATTAAAACCATTTTTTAAGCATTCCCTGAGGATGGAATTTAGAGAAAGTTTATCTTTTATTACCACAAATCAGAAGTGTCTACAAAATAAATTTGGAGTCACTAGTTAATTCTATCAAACATCTAAAAAAGAAATGATAAAAATTCTTCATAAACTCTTCCTGAAAATGGAAGAGTAACACTTTTCAATTTAATCTATGAGGTCAGCTTTACCCCAATACTAAAACCAGACAAAACTATCAAGAGAAAGGAAAACTGCAAACCAATATCCTTCATAATATACATGCCAAAATTCTAAACACACTGTTACCAAAACAGATTTGGAGTTGATATATATTTAAAGTATTTAAACTAGAGGTGGAAAGGCAAAGGACAAGTGGAATTTGCTGGCTCTCTATGAAGTCAGTAGAACAATTTCAATGACTGAGACAAAGGAGATTATAGGGAGGATACCTCCAGGAAACTGATTTTTATTCTAGTTTCATAGTTCTCAGTTCAGGAATGTACCAGGAACATATTTATTTGCCCCAAAATTAAGAGTGATAAGTGATGAAATCTCAGGGGACCCTATTCAGAGGTCATATTGTATTCTGATTAATGCCAAGATTGATGAGGTACACCTGGCCTAAGTAAAGCAGCCTTCAGCCTATGGTCAGATTGGCCTACATGTAACACTACTCAGCTTAAAGTTTATATATAAGGTGAGCATTGGAGGGGACAGTTGAACTTCTAGAAGGATGATGAGACCCTTGCTCATTCTCAGCAGTGACCACTGGTGAAACTTTCTTGGGAATGGGAAGTTTTTATCCTCCTGATTTCTGATCAAGCTGCCTCTGACATATATCATGATTGCACCAGGATATCTTGGGTATCCTTCAGATAAGTAACCCTTTGGTGATTAACCCAAGGGGTGTCATGATTGAACTTTACATTAATCCAAGCCCACCCATGACATATGTCAACCCAGGGCAGTATTGTTGATTATCCTGACAGAAGCATCAATTTCAACACGCCACCTACTTATCAATGCCCAAGGAGTCCATATTTGATTCTCCAGGTTTCTAGGCTCTACCTCATCCCCTTTTAAGGCCGTTTGATGGCTAAGGTGTATTTTGGAAAACACAGGATACTTCCTCTGCATTTCTCTATCACACTAGAAAAATGGGAAGCAGCCCCACCTCAACTCACTCGCAGTGAGAAGGGGAAATTAATATTAGAAGCAATACAAGTTAACTCCATAAAGTGTTACTGAGGAGAACAGAATCAATTTGATCCTAGGGTGAGTATACAGGCTTAACATGGAGAAAAGCCTGATGACTGAGCCGATTAACTGCAATTCTAACTCAAGTAATTAACTCTTCTCATAGATACATGTCAAAGCTCAGATAAGACGAGGGTAATGACATAATCCATAACCATGCCCATAACTAGAAAAATCAACTCCAAGGGTGTGATCTCTTAATAAAAGTGAGGCATTTCACATCTTTGTACAAAAATATATCTTGTAACTAGCAGCTGAAGATGGTAATGAGTTGTGAGCAGGTATTTCAGTGGAAGTGAACAGTGCTTGTTACAGATTAACATACCTTGCAGGTCTTACTGAGGCCCATCACATCTGGCAGGATGCAGCCATTCTAACTGTGGAAGCACTGGGCTAGCCAGGTGACTCCCTTCAGTTGATAAGGGTATAGATGAACACCTAGAAATAAAATATAAAGCAAAATCAGAGTAGGCATTTCAGCATATATGTGGGCTAAGCTCTAAGGCCTTGAATAAAGAAAATGGCTTATATTCCCTTAAAGTCAAACTTTACTGGACATATCTGGGACGTTCTACATATACAAATATTAGCTGATTTCCAAGTTACTTTTTGGGCAGACTTGGGTCACCATTTAAAGCCCCAAAATATCCTGTCACTGCTATATAATCCACTTGATAGATAAGAAACTCAGCTTGGGATTTGTTCTCTAATACCCAGTCTCAGGCCATTGTCCTTTCCTGGAAATAAGCGATTGTTCACATGCTTGCTTAATGGCACCCATCTGAATTTGCCATTCATGCTGAATTGTTCCTAGAGAAAAAGGAGACAGTCAAACACCATGACCCTGAATGCTGCCTTTTTATTCCCAAAACCTAGCAAAAATAAGGAAATGATGAGAGCAAGCCTAGGCTGGAAAGTCCAGATACATATTATCTTGAAGGACACTGGCTTTCTCTATGGACACTGGGAACTAGGGCAAGTTAGTGTTATCAGTAAAAAGCTACTTTCTTGCATGTATTCTGGGACAGTTGCTCCTTGGGATGCTGGTCATACACGCAAACTAATGCTTATGTCACTGCTTCTTCAGGCTAACATATAAGCCCACTTTCTTAATGGGGATGAGCAGAAAACTGAGGGCACTGTGGAAAGGATACATGTCACTTGCTTTGTCTGTGCCACTAGGGAAAACACCATGAGGATGAGAGGTGCTGTTTGGAGAAGCACCTTAAAGGACATAGATACTATCTGTTCAGTCTGTTGCTGTGGAACTCTTCCTGGAGCTCTCACTGATCTGTTATATACTTTCCTCAATAAATCATATGTCTCCCACACTGTCTCCAGGCACCTTATTTGGCTTTTCCAACATAGCACAACTGGGCCGTGGAGTGATACATGCTAAAGGACAAAATGAAAACAGGAGTATGCTATGCTTCAACAGAGAAACACAGTTAAGAATGGAAATGATGCTACATAAAGTGGTGTGTAACACTACACAAGGATATCAAGACACTCAATAAATATTTTAGGTATAAAATATTTGTGAGTATATATCTATCCATGTCAATAGGTCAAAGTAAAGGTTGGAGGGGTGGATAAAGAGTGACCCTCAAAGAGTTCATGCACGGACCTTAGAATCAGTGGGTATGTTACCTTATTTGGCAAAAAGGACTCCATAGCTACGATTAAGGTTAAGGGCCTTGAAATGGGGAGATGATGCTGAATTATTTTATATTACCCAATCTAATCACATACATCTTTAGAAAAGGGTAACCTTTACCAGCTGTGATTAGAAGGAGGTGACTACAGTGAGGCAGACCAGAAACATCCAACCCAAAGACCCTTGCAGTAACTAACCTTCCCCTCTTGTCAGATCAGCAGGACGTCTTATGGTTTGAAGCTTCCTCTGTGTTCTAAATGCTAGATTTGCACACAAAAGGTGTGACAGAGTTAGTCTGCTTGTTGTACAAAAAGATAATATCTCTGTTTTCTTGGTAAAAACTTGTGAAACATGTGTCTGGTCTAGGGAATGGAACAGAAAGCACCTGTCATGTAAAATCTCCAAGTCCCTCCTCCCACTGGATATAAACTTCAAAAAATTTCCACAATCTTTGTTCAGAGGAAAAATTCTTAGGCGAGAGCCAGCTCTGGACCCTGCAGTCACTAGACCTACTTTTTGCAGGGTGTCCTGGCACACACCTGTAATACCAGCTGCTCCAGAGGCTGAGAGAGGAGGAGCTGAAGTTCAAAGCCAACCTCAGCAAGAGCAAGTAACTAAACAACTCAGTGAGACCCTGTCTCTAAATGAAAGAGATGGGGATGTGGCTCACTGGTCGAATACCCCTGAGTTCAATTGCTGGTACCTGCCCTGCCCCCAAATAAGCCTGCTTCCTGAAAATTACTTAGGTGTCCAGCCTCTTTTGTCCTACTTCAACAGAAGAAGGAACCAATATATGCAATGTTGCTTGCTTTGAAAATGGAGGACAGGGCCCTGATAAGTGAAGGAATGTGGGCAATCTTAGCTTTCAGGCAAGGACATGGAAACATATTCTGTGTCTAAACTATAGAAATAAATGCAGACCTGCCAACACCCAACAACAATAGAATGCACATTCTTCTTAAGCACCATGGAACATATACTTGGGACCATAAAACAAAACTCGACAAATTTAAAAGAATTCAAACCATATAAAGTATATTCTCTGATGACAGTGAAATCAAATTAGAAATCATTTTCCAAAATGATTTTCCAAAGGGAAAATTTCTTAATACCTGGAAACTAAACAACATAGTTCTAAATAATCCATTGTAGAGGAAGTCTCCAGGGAAATAAGTGCAGTGAATTAAATGAAAATGAAAATTTATGGGTCAAAAAATAACTCAAAATAGATCGTGGAATTTAAAATTATAATATTTTATAGAAAAAAATTGAAACTCTTTAGAATCTTGAAGGCAAAGAGTTCTTACACTTGATCCCCAAAATAACAACAACAAACTCTAACAGGAAAAATAGGTAAACTGACAAATTGTAGAGAAATTATATTTTTTTAGCAAATCACATATCTGAGAAAAATCCTAATATCTAGAGTACATAAAGAACTCTCAAAGCTTAACATGAAAAAGCAAACCAAATTCCAATTTACAAATGGGGAAAAACCCAAAGAGACATTTCATCAAACAGGTTATGTATATCATTAGCCAACAGAGTAATTCATATTAAAAATACAATGATATATCACGATACACATATCAGAATAGCCTAATTAAAAAATGGTAATACCAAAGGTTGGCAATGAGGCAGAGACTGGACCACTCATACACTGCCAGTGAGAACGTGAAATGGTACAGTTGCTTTGGAAACAGTTTGGCATTTTCTTTAAAAAACTGAACATAAATACCACATAAGTCATCCATAGCACTCCTAAGCATTTATCACAGAGAACTGAGGCTTATTTTCATATAAAACCTATGCACAGATGTTTATAAACATCTTTTTGTGGGGTGGGGTGGGTAATAGCTAAGAACTAGAAACAACCTGAATATCCTCTGGTGGTTGAATGGTTAAATACACCATGGTACACCCATATTGTAGAATACTATTCAGCAATAAAAAGAAATAAACTATTGATAGATGAAACAACCTGGATGAATCCAGAGAATTTTGCTGAGTGAAAAGCCAATCCCAAAAGTTACATACTATCTAGTATTAGTGATATATCATTTGCAAAATGACATTATACAGATAGAGATTAGCAGTTGCAGTTGCCAGGATTAAGGAAATGATAGAGTGGGAGAGGAGTGAGTGTAGCTTTCAAAGTGTACCTGGAGTGATTTTTGTGGTGATGAAATTGTCCCAAGGACTTAGACTCTTCACTTTTGCCTGCAAATGTCAAAGGTGGTTAAAAGCAGGATTAAAGACATGTCATCTCTGGTGGAACACAATGGTCATTATTACCCTAGTGACATGTATGAAGACACGAATGATGTGACTCTACTTTGTGTACAACTAGAGATATGAAAAATTGTGCTGTATACGTGTAATATGAATTGTAATGCATTTTGTTGTCATATATAACAAATTAAAATTAAAAACAAAGACTTGTCATCTCTGCCTCCATTTTGCATCTGTCCAATTTTGCTTCTAATCACCTTGGATTCCAGGAACAACATATTGTGATAAGTCAAACAATGATCAACATCTTGTGATGTCACAGCTATTCTGCAAGCAGCACCAAATTTCTTATTCCCAAAAGGCTCCACCTGACCAATCCTGAAATAATGATGGACAGACTACACCAGATCAAAAGCACCTGCTTTGGCATCTGTGAAAAGTCTCCAGCTGTGCAAATCCCCCAATCCTTGCCCCCATTCCTCTTTCTATAAAATCTTAAAGTCATTGGCAGGCCTCTGAAGACAGGGGTAAGAACACAAGTTCCCTTGTCTTCCCAATGTAGCCACAATGATTAAAATTCCTTTCAGTTTTTCATAATTATCTTTTTTGTTTAGTTTTTTTGGAAGAGTGGCCAGACCTGATCTGTGGGCTTACCAGTCAGGCATCTGTCCTAGGATTACAGTAACAGAAATGTTCTGGCTCTTGACTATAATTAAGGAAATGTCTGAGCTATAATATTCTACAATAGTTTACCATTGAGAAAACTGAGGAAGGTTCCATGAGGTCTCTGTTATTTTTTAAACTGCATGTGAATCTGTAATTACCAAATAACAAGATGTTTAATTAAAATGATATGATACTATACCCACGAAGATAACAGTATTTCATACATAAGAGGAGGCAACTGCAAAATGAAAAAAAAATTATCAAAGAAAGTTAGGCAGAAAAAGATTTAATAATTAGGTCACTGCTGAAGGCCAGCTTCAGCAAAGAGGAAAAGGGTTTTTCTCCATGGTGCTGATGAAAAGAGTCGGTGAATTGGCCGAGGAAATCAGCACTCAGACACACGAGTCAGGCTGCTGAATCTTCTGGCTTTACTTTCTTTTTTGCAAATATATAAGCATATTTTTTGGCAGCATACATTAACTTTTTGTGGTTACATCACAGTCATAAGGTCCAGGGAAGCAGCAACATCTGCTGATTACATTCAGACATTTTGATCTTTTACCCTACATGATTCAAGGTCCTGTGTACTCATTATATGAACACCCGGCATTACTGTTACTCTTTATCTGTAACTAGCCTGGGTCCAAATCATTTCTCATGGATTCTCTGAAGCCATTCCTCCGCACACCTGTTTATCTGCCTGATTGAACTTAATTGTTTCTGCCTGGTTTCAAAGCACTATTGTTTTTCTATAATAGTCTTATTTAGAACCTAGGGACAGGGAAGGGGGGCATAGCCAAATGTTAGCTCTGAAGGACTTCTACCCTAAGGAATTTGTATATCTAGTTTAAATTATTCAAAAGGTAAAAGGAATCCCTATCAATCACAAAAGGACTCCTAAAGCTTTTTCTTGGTACATATGACTATAACGAGAAGAGGTTAAACAGCGGGCATTTACAAAGCTGTTTCTTTAACTAATACTTACTATATTAGTACAATTTTGGAAAATGTTTTTATGCTTCTAACTCAGATTCCATAGATTATAATTTCCAGAACCAGTCTCATTTTTAGTAATTAATATAGCAACACCTGGTGGCCACACATATGAGCAGAAAACAGTAAGAATATATATAGACAGGAGACAGCAGAACATACACAGACAAAATTAACTCTCTCAGCACCATATTTGTGTGAACATCTATCCAGTAAGGGAGGTGTGCCATTGCTTCTACTCCCTTATCTTACGAACAGGACGCTCTGCTCACTCTGTCGCATGGATGATGCCACAGGTCACCATAAAATTGTTGGAAGGCCTGGAAGAGTAGCCTCCAAGTTTATCTTCCTGTACAACTGCTATATAACTACCACAGAACTGGCTCATTAAGGTAGTATTTACTTCCATGACCAGGAATCCAGGAACCAACCAAAAGCATAGGCTAGTTCCCTAAAAGTTTTACAAAGACCACGAACTACTTCTGGAAAAAGGGAAAAAAATTCTTAACTCACAAAGAATAGTTTCCCAAATTATTAATTTGGCAAATAGGAATTACAAGTTACAATATTTAGGAATTATCCCTTTGGCTACTTCTATTTTCTGTTTCATTACCTACACTACCAGTTTATAAACACCCCCACTAATTTTCCTATGTACTTCTGCTTTTCCTCATCCTATCCCACCCTCTCAAACTTGAAACCTCTTGTCTACTCATTTTCACTAAAAGAACTCATATCCTCCTGTAGGTTTCTCCTCATAGATTATCTGCAGATGAATATCAATGTGTACACACTGTCAACAGGCATACAATTACACATGTCAACTTTAGTTGAGATATGCTGAACACACAAAGGCCAGTCCATAAATTGGTACTTAGACTGGATATCCACACTTCCAGACTCCCACTGTTTATATATGCACCCTATCCATCCTTCCTCATCCATCACTCTTCTAAGGGAAACACAGAACTGCACCTTTAGTTTCATTCCCAGAACAACAAAACCTCACACCTTCATAGTATTTAGCACATAAGTATGAGCTGAATGAATGCTTGCTTTTATACTTTGAAAAGCACTGGTTCACTACTCTAGAAACTCGGTGGACAGGGCCCATATTTGTTTTGTTGTCTCTGGCACCCAACACCCAATAGCATGCTCTCACTAGCATTTCAATAAAATCATGAATAAATGACTATATTATTACTAAGAGCTATTCTGTCATTCTGCTAAGGCACCACTATGTTCCATGTCTGATAAATAACAAAAAGGTACTTAGAGAAGCTGAGCGGAAGGTGGGCGCTGTGGGTCTCTCCCTGCACAGTCCAGGATTAGAAGACCCCAGAGGAGGACAGGTAGACCGAATATTGACAACAAGTGTAGTAACGACCACACAAATGTCTGCTTGTTTGCATTTGTAAACTACAGCTTTGAGGTTGAATTAACCAGTGCCAAATCATCAACTGCGCAGGCACACTCAACAGAGAAGAAATCAAATGTGGGAGATGAGTTTTCAGAGTTTGACTGAAGCAACAGAGATGAGTTTTCAGAGTTTGACTGAAGTAACTTATAAAACCACCAAGGCCGGGCCTGCAAAGGATGGGAACTTAAAAGTCTAATCTCACAGCCTGGGGTGCCAGGACTCAATCCTCCTTGCCCAACTTCGCAAGTTCCCCCCGCAACCGGCCTGGCTACCCAAGAAGTGGCCCACGCCTAGCTCTGCCCCCCCCCCCCCCCCCCCCCACACACACACACACGCGCGCGCGCGCACATGCTCGGCATTCTCCACGCAAGAGAAAAGCCCGGGCACCCATGGGAAAACAGCTCTCATGACCTGGCCCCCAAAAGGCCAGTTTCCACGAGTTGGCAGGTCTGGGCGGTCCTTCGCCAGGTGCCTACTCACCTTCCAAGCCCTACTGCTCCTCTGCTTGCTTCTGCACTCCAGGCTGCTCTTTGCCGGGAGGGCTGGTGAGTAGTCCAACCTCGATATCCATCTGGCTGTGAAAGGCTCCGCCCTGCGTGCATAGCCTTTCCTGCGTGCCGCGGAGGACCCTGGGAGCACCACGCAGCTGCTTGGGGGCGCCTGCTGAGAGGACACGTGGTGGGAGCTGCAGCTGTGAGTCCGCCTCAAGTTTAGTCCTGAAATTCTTGGGTAGGGTCCTGAAATGGCTACTCTGTTCTCAGGAGTAGAGCTCAATTCTTTGACTCTAGTGATTAATTGGGTTGGACTCTGAAATCCCCTGAGCTGTCCCTTGTTAGCTGTAGGCCAAGTGAAAGCCTCTGAATGTTAGTGAATTGAAATCACCAAAGACCTAATGCCGCCAAGGATATTTGAAGGAAACTCTGGGGAGTAGATTGAACCAAGGTGTTAAAAATTAAGGGTACCTCAACATCAGTGTTGAGTGATTTTATGATGTAGTATACCACTAATGCAAATATTATAATAATTTTTTAAAAGCTGCATTTATTTATGTAGTTCTTGGTTCCACCTTAAGAAGTTTACACCCACAACAACAGTATAAATAGGTCCTGTATACTGTGACTAGGAATGCTAATCGGCAAAAATGGGAATAGAAACCATGTTATTCTAAGTAATGTCATCAGAGTATTATTTCCATGTAAATTAATCCTGGTGCTTCCATTTTAGAAGTGCATACTCCTTCAACAAATTCATTGTAAACTACAAAAGACTTGAATTTAGGTTGTTTTTTTCCTAAAAACTCCATAAAAGCATGCCTTTATGAAGATAATTTTGTGTCTTTAGTCCTCATGAATACTCATTGAGCCACCTACTTTATGTGCCAACCCCTCCTTATAATACTAGAGATAGAGGCTACTAATATCACTGGGTCACAATAAGATACTAGCTGTCGGCATCTAGTGAGTCAGCTATGGAGATTGAGTAAAAGAAGTGACCATAGGGGAAAATGTGTACAGAACACTTCTTGCATGCGTGAACTTGAACATTTGGGCTAAGATTAGGATTAAGTCAGTGCCCTCCACTGAATTGAAAGCAATTTGGGTTTTCTGTCAGGAAAGGAGAAACTACATTTGACTATGATGTCATTATATTTCTGAGGCATTAAATTTACATAATAAATGTAAAACCTAGAGAGCCCAAGAGCCTGAGAAGATATACCAAGGAGAATGTACATTCAAGTATAGCAAGAAGTGCTTTACAGAACTCTTACCCAGTCACCTCTGAGAATTGTCATTCCCTTTCAATACCAAAGGTAAGGGCACACAACAAAATATTTTCAAATAAATCTTTGAGGACATAAGTCAGAGATTGTTAGACAGCTCTGAACTGAAATTTGCCTGTGTGTCTTGTTTGACAAAGCAGTTCTTGTTTTCCTTTCTTGTTTGTTTGTGGCACTGGGATTGAACCCAAAGTCTTGCACATGTTAGGCAAGCACTCTGCTAGTGAGCTACGACACCATACCTTTTTATTTTATTTTATTCTATTTTACTGGGTGGAGGGTAATGTGGTTAAGTTGCAAAAGCTGTCCTCAAATTTGTGATCTTCTTGCATTAGCTTCTTGAGTAGCTGTGATAACAAGCATGTGCCATTGTGCCCAGGTTTTTGTTTTCCTTTATAACTGAATATTTTTGCAAATTATTCACAGCTATTTTACTTTTTGTTCTCTGTCCTGCCTGAAAACTTTTATGAAATCCGCCTAGCTAAGTCCCTGAAGCTTTTGAGTTTACTAGTGCTGGAATTTAACTTTTCTGATGAATTTTCACATAGGGAGCAGGTTTTTTCAATAATAAAATAACATGAAGCCAATGTTCCTCATGATTCAGCCTACACTGAAACCCTAAGAACTCTCTGTGGCCTTCCTCTTCCTCTGGGTTGATAAGAACCCAAAGCCATATTATACCCTAACCTCACAAAGCCTGCATCTTAGGTTTGGAAAATGAACATACCTGTTTCACATATATCTGTATTCCTGAGGTACAGTTGTAACATTAAGCCAAGGAAGTTCCCTATTTTGATACCCCAAAATGCTCAAAAATGGCATGAAAAATAATATTCAACATCAGACGGCTTAAACAATCAGAGTGCTTCTGAAAGGCCCATGATGCATAGTAATTCATAGTGAGGACAATGGTAGCTGTCCTATAATACTGTGGTGAACTAAATGAAACCACCCTTTTTAAAAATAAGATACTAAAACAAATTTGAATTTTTAGGATATTGTGGAGGACCAAAATACGTTAGATGGAAATGAACCTGGAGATCACCCAACTGTCTGCATCTCACCAGTAAAGACTCCAGAGATCAGGAGTTATCCTTCATGGTTGAGGTACTATGGTAATCTCATTAGTTTGGGAAGTCCACAGGCATAGTGTTTTCCCCATCTGTATGAGCCACAGCTGTGGTCTCTGAAGGTAGACTGAAACATAGTGTGTGCTGTATTTACTCAATTATGGGTCATTGATAGCCAACTTTGGTAGATTATATTCCTACTACCTACTATCCACATTCTCCCCTATAGGGTTATTGTGCATCCAGGCCCTTAGTCGTGGCTTTCTGTGTCTCTGAATGGGCAGAGCCCATGTCCTGTGTTTTGGACTATGAATGGGTGTGATGTATAAGTTGAAGCTTTGAATGTGCCTGCTTAGCTTGTTCCTATCCCCTGCCATGAAAACAATTCAAACCAATTAAATTCCATGGTGATTAAGATCTTTATTTATAAGTATTAATTCATATAATTTCCAAAAGTATCTGTATATATGTAGATATGTGTGTGCATCTCTTAATGTTATCACCTGTAGAGATGGAACTTCAGTTGTGTCTTCGTTCTCCTTCATCATGCTTTTTCATGTGTCCCATATCTCATTTCCATCTTAAGTCGCCACCTTAGGGCTTCTGCTGAGGTGTGAATTTTAGTATGCTAATAAGGTAAAGGTCACTGTTGGTTAATTCAGTGATGGTTATGCCCATGTGTTTACCCCTCACCACCTAGAGTTGCACTTATCATCTGGGATAGTTTCTGCTATTAATATTTTTTTTCTTTTTTAAATTTTTTTATTCTTTTCAGTTATACATGACAGTAGTATGTATCTTGGCATATTATGCATACATGGAGTATAACTTCCATTCTTGTGGTTGTTCATGATGTAGAGTTACACTGGTCATGTTTTCATATATGAACATAGGAAGGTTATGTCCACTTCATTTTACTGTCTTTCTTATTCTCATCATCCTCTCTTTTCTTCATTCCCCTTTGTCTAATTTAAAGTACTTTTCTTTTTCTTCCCCCGCCCAAACTTATTGTGTGTTTCCCCTCCACCTTATTGTGTGATAAGCATTTGCATATCAGAGAGAACATTCAGCCTTTGGTTTGGGAGGATTGACTTATATCACCAAACAGGGTAGTCTCCAGTTCCATCCATTTACCAGCAAATGCCATAAATTCATTCTTCTTTATGGCTGAGTAATATTCCATTGTGTGTATATATGCCACAGTTTTTTTATCCAGTCATCCGATTAAGGGCACTTAGTTGGTTCCACAGCTTAGATATTGTAAATTGAGCTGCTATAAACATTGATGTGACTGTGTTACTGTAGTGTGCTGATTGTAATTTCTTCGTGTATACATCTAGGAGTGGGATGACTGGGTCCAATAGTGGTTCCATTCCAAGTTTTCTTGGGAATCTCCATACTGCTTTCCAGAGTGTTTGCACCCATTTTCATTCCCACCAGCAAAGTACAGGTGTACCTTTCCCCCACATCCTCGCCAACATTTACTGTTACTTGCATTCTTTATAATTACTATTCTGACTGGAGTGTGATGAACTCTCTGTGTAGTTTAAATTTGCATTTCTGTAATTGCTAGAAATGTTGAACATTTTTTCATGTTTTTTTTAAGGGAAAGGCCACATCGTAAACATTGTTTTATTCTTAACACGTAACTCAGTATATGCAACTGTTGGTGTTCAGTAAAACAAACATTTCAATAAATGAGGTGAGAGAAAGAAGAAGTGAGGGAACAGGGAAGGAAGGAGAGAGTGGCAGAGGAAAATGTTTAAACATTCATTCAAGTTCACAGTATTAATGATAAAGCTTTTTTTCTAATGGTTCCCAGAATTCACCACAAATCAAAGCCACCCAGAGGGCTTTTTGAAACATAGACTGCTGGTCCTCATCCCTGGGGTTTATCAGCAGTGAGTCTGAAGGAAGGACCGAGAATTTGCACTGCTATTATCTTCCCAAATACTGTTGCTACTATTGTCCAAATGTTTTATGATCTTTTTACCCCATCTTTTCCTTGAGATTCACCAACAACGTGGAACCTAGGAACCAAACAACAGTTTCAGAATTCCTGATTCTTGGCCTGACAGATGACCCAGAGCTGTAGCCTATCATCTTAGGAGTGTTCCTGTCCATGTACCTGGTCACCATCCTGGGAAACCTGCTCATTATCCTGGTCATCGGCTCTGACTCCCACCTTCATACCCCCATGTACTTCTTCCTCTCCAACCTGTCCTTGACTGACATCTCTCTTTTTTTTTTTATTTTTATGATTCTAATTTGTTATACGTGTTTGCAGAGTACATTTCTTTACATATTACATATAAAGACCACAATTTTTCAAGTTGCTGGTTTAATATAAAGTATTTTTACAACAATTGTGTCTTCATACATGTATTTATGGTAATCATGGATAACTCAGTCTGCCATTATTCCTACCCCTTTACCCCCTCTTCTCCCTCCCCCCTCTTTGTTCTATGTAAAGCTCTTTCATTCCTCTCATTCCCACTTTCTTGCCTTTATAAGTTAGTAACTTCATATCAAAGAGATCATTTGATCTTTGGTTTTTTGGGGGGCTTGGCTAACTTCATTTAGCATTATTTTCTCCAACTCCATCCATCTACCTGAAAATTCCATGATTTTATTCTCTTTTAATGCTGATTAGTGTTCCATTGTATATATATACCAAAGTTTCCCTATCCATTCATCTGCTGATGGGCATCTGGGTTGGTTCCACAATCTAGCTATTGTGAATTGTGCTGCTATAAACATTGGTGTAGCTGTGTCCCTGTAGTAAGCTGTTTTTAAATCCTTTGGGAATAGGCCAAGGAGTGGGATAGCTGGGTCAAATAGTGGTTCCATTCCAATTTTCCTAGGAATCTCCATACTACTTTCCAGATTGGCTTCACCAAGTTGCAGTCCCACCAGCAATGTAAGAGTGTACCTTTTTCCCCAATTCCTCGCCAGCATTTATTGTTTGTTTTTTTAATAGCTGGCATTCTGACTGGAGTAAGATGAAATCTTAGAGTTGTTTTGATGTGCATTTCTCTAATCGCTAGAGATGTTGAACATTTTTTCATATATTTGTTGATTGATTGTATATCATCTTCTGAGAAGTGTCTGTTTAGTTCCTTGGCCCATTTATTCATTGGGTTATTTGGTTTTTTTGGTGTTAAGGTTTTTACGAGCGTCATAAATCCTTGAGGTTAGTGTCCTATCTGATGTGCTTGTGGTAAAGATTTGCTTCCATTCTGTAGGTCCTCTGTTCACCTCACTGATTGTTTCTTTTGCTGAGAAGAAGCTTTTTAGTTTGAATCCATCCCATTTATTGATTCTTGGTTTTAGTTCTTGGGCTATAGGGGTCTTATTGAGGAAGTTGGAGCCTAAACCAACATGATGGAGATTTGGGCTTACTTTTTCTTCTGTTAGGTGCAAGGCCTCTGGTTTAATTCCTAGGTCCTTGATCCACTTTGAGTTAAGTTTTGTGCATGGTGGGAGAAAGAGATTTAATTTCATTTTATTACATGAGGATTTCCAGTTTTCCCAACACCATTTGTTGAAGAGGCTGTCTTTTCTCCAGTGAACATTTTTGGCACCTTTGTCTAATATAAGATAACTGTATGTGTGTGTGGGTTCGTCTCTGAGTCTTCTATTCTGTACCATTGGTCAACTGGTCTATTTTGATGCCAATACCATACTGTTTTTGTTACTATTGTTTTGTAGTGCAATTTAAGGTCTGGAATAGTAATGCCACCAGCTTCATTCTTCTTGCTAAGAATCTCTTTGGCTATTCTGGGTCTCTTATTTTTCCAGATGAATTTCATGATTGCTTTTCTATTTCTATGAGGAATGATATTGGGATTTTGCATTGAATCTGTATAGTGCTTTTGGGAGAATAGTCATTTTGACAATATTAGTTCTACCTATTCATGAACAAGGTAGATCTTTTCATCTTCTAAGATCTTCATTAATTTTTTTTCTTTGGGGTGCTGTAGTTTTCATTGTAGAGGTCTTTCACTTCTTTTGTTAAGTTGATTCCCCATTTTTTTTTTTTTTTTTTTGAGGCTATAGTAAATGGAGTGGATTTCCTAGTTTCTCTTTCTGAGGATTTGTCACTGATGTACAGAAATGCCTTTGATTTATGGTATTGATTTTACATCCAGCTACTTTGCTGAATTCATTTATTAGATTTAGAAGATTTCTGGTGGAATTTTTTGGATCTTCTATGTATAGAATCATATCGTCTGCAAATAGTGATAATTTGAGTTCTTCTTTTCCTATCCGTATCCCTTTAATTTCTTTCATCTGTCTAATTGCTCTGGCTAGGGCTTCAAGAACTACGTTTAATAGGAATGTTGAAAAGGGCATACCTGTCTTGTTTCAGTTTTTAGAGGGAATGCTCTCGATTTTTCTCCATTTAGGATGATGTTGGCCTGGGGCTTAGCATAGATGGCCTTTACGATGTTGAGGTATGTTCCTATTATCCCTATTTTTTCTAGCATTTTGAACATGAAGGGATGTTGTATTTTGTCAAATGCTTTCTCTGAGTCTATTGAGATGATCATATGATTTTTATCTTTGAGCCTGTTGATGTGATGAATTACATTTATTGATTTCCTCTTATTGAACCAACCTTCCATCCCTGGAATGAAGCCCACTTGATTGTGATGCACTATTTTCTTGATGTGTTTTTGTATTCGATTTGCCAGAATTTTATTGAGAATTTTTGCATTTATATTCATTAGAGAGATTGGTCTGAAGTTTTCTTTCTTTGATTTGTCTCTGTCTGGTTTTGGAATCAGGGTGATATTGGCCTCATAGAATGAGTCTGGGAGTGTTCCCTCTTTTTCTATTTCCTGAAATAGTTTGAGAAGTATTGGTGTTGGTTCTTCTTTAAAGGTCTTGTAGAACTCAGCTGTGTATCCATCTGGTCCTGGGCTTTTCTTGGTTGTTAAATTGTTTATGGCATCCTCTATTTCTTTGCTTGAAATTGACCTATTGAAATTGTATATATCATCTTGATTTAGTTTGGGCATATCATATGTCTCTAGAAATTTGTTGATGCCTTCATTATTTTCTATTTTATTGGAGTATAAATTTTCAAAATAATTTCTAATTATCTTCTCAATTTATGTAGTGTCCGTCATGATATTTCCTTTTTCATCATAGATATTGGTAATTTATGTTTTCTCTCTTCTTTGTTAGCATAGCTAAAGGTCTATCAATTTTACTTATTTTTTCAAAGAACCAACTTTTCGTTCTGTCATTTTTTTCAATTGTTTTTTTTTTTTTTTTTTTTTTATTTTTATTATTCTAATTTGTTATACATGTTTTCAGAGTACATTTCATTTCATATTACATATAAAGAGCACAATTTTTCAAGTTTCTGGTTTTATATAAAGTATTTTTATAATAATTGTGTCTTCATACATGTATTTAGGGTAATCATGGATAACTCAGTCTGCCATTATTCCTATCCCCTTACCCCTCTTCTCCCTCCCCCACTCTATGTTCTATTTAAAGCTCTCTCATTCCTCTCATTCTTTCTTGCCTTTATAAGTTAGTAACTTCATATCAAAGAGATCATTTGACCTTTGGTTTTTTGGGGGGCTTGGCTAACTTCACTTAGCATTATTTTCTCCAACTCCATCCATTTACCTGCAAATTCCATGATTTCATTCTCTTTTAGTGCTGAGTAGTGTTTCATTGTATATATATACCAAAGTTTCCCTATCCATTCATCTGCTGATGGGCATTGGGGTTGGTTCCACAATCTAGCTATTGTGAATTGTGCTGCTATAAACATTGATGTGGCTGTGTCCCTGTAGTAAGCTGTTTTTAATCCTTTGGGAATAGGCCAAGGAGTGGGATAGCTGGGTCAAATGGTGGTTCCATTCCAATTTTTCCTAGGAATCTCCATACTACTTTCCAGATTGGCTTCACCAATTTGCAGTTCCGCTAGCAATGTAAGAGTGTGCCTTTTCACCCACATCCTCGCCAGCATTTATTGTTTGTTTTTTTTTAATAGCTGGCATTCTGACTGGAGTAAGATGAAATCTTAGAGTTGTTTTGATTTGCATTTCTCTAATCGCTAGAGATGTTGAACATTTTTTCATATATTTGTTGATTGTTTGTATATCATCTTCTGAGAAGTGTCTGTTTAGTTCCTTGGCCCATTTATTGATTGGGTTATTTTTGTGTGTGTGTGTGTGTTAAAGTTTTTAAGAGCTTTATAAATCCTTGAGGTTAGTGTTCTATCTGATGTGCTTGTGGTAAATATTTGCTTCCATTCTGTAGGTCCTCTATTCAATCTCACTGATTGTTTCTTTTGCTGAGAAGAAGCTTTTTAGTTTGAATCCATCTCATTTATTGATTCTTGGTCTTAGTTCTTGGGCTATAGGGGTCTTATTGAGGAAGTTGGGCCTAAACCAACATGATGGAGATTTGGGCCTACTTTTTCTTCTATTAGGTGCAAGGTCTCTGGTTTATTTTTAGGTCCTTGATCCACTTTGAGTTAAGTTTTGTGCATGGTGAGAGAAAGAGATTTAATTTCATTTTATTACATGAGGATTTAAAGTTTTCCCAACACCATTTGTTGAAGAGACTGTCTTTTCCCCAGTGAACATTTTTGGCACCTTTGTCTAATATAAGATAACTGTAGGTGTGTGGGTTCGTCTCTGTGTTTTCTATTCTGTACCATTGGTCAACTGCTCTATTTTGGTGCCAATACCATGCTGTTTTTGTTACTCTTGCTTTGTAGTACAATTTAAGGTCTGGAATAGTAATGCCACCCGCTTCATTCTTCTTGCTAAGAATCGCTTTGGCTATTCTGGGTCTCTTATTTTTCCAGATGAATTTCATGATTGCTTTTTCTATTTCTATGAGGAATGATACTGGGATTTTGCATTGGTATTGCATTGATTGGTATTGCTTTTGGGAGAATAGTCATTTTGACAATATAGTTCTATCTATCCATGAACAAGGTAGATCTTTTCATCTTCTAAGATCTTGTTAATTTTTTTCTTTGGGGTGCTGTAGTTTTCATTGTAGAGGTCTTTCACTTCTTTTGTTGTTGATTCCCAAATTTTTTTTTTTTGAGGCTATAGTAAATGGGTGGATTTCCTAATTTCTCTTTCTGAGGATTTGTCGCTGATGTACAGAAATGCCTTTGATTTATGGGTATTGATTTTATATCCAGCTACTTTGCTGAATTCATTTGTTAGATTTAGAAGATTTCTGGTGGAATTTTTTGGATCTTCTATGTATAGAATCATATCGTCTGCAAATAGTGATAATTTGAGTTCTTCTTTTCCTATCCGTATCTCTTTAATTTCTTTTCGTCTAATTGCTCTGGCTAGGGCTTCAAGAACTATGTTAAATAGGAGTGGTGAAAGAGGGCATCCCTGTCTTGTTCCAGTTTTTAAAGGGAATGCTCTCGATTTTTCTCCATTTAGGATGATGTTGGCCTGGGGCTTAGCATAGATGGCCTTTACGATGTTGAGGTTGTTCCTGTTATCCCTATTTTTTCTAGCATTTTGAACATGAAGGAATGTTGTATTTTGTCAAATGCTTTCTCTGCATCTATTGAGATGATCATATGATTTTTATCTTTGAGCCTGTTGATGTGATGAATTACATTTATTGATTTCCTTATATTGAACCAACCTTTCATCCCTGGAATGAAGCCCACTTGATTGTGACGCACTGTTTTCTTGATGTGTTTTTGTATTCGATTTGCCAGAATTTTATTGAGAATTTTTGCATCTATATTCATTAGCGATATTGGTCTGAAGTTTTCTTTCTTTGATTTGTCTCTGTTGGTTTTGGAATCAGGGTGATATTGGCCTCATAGAATGAGTCTGGGAGTGATCCCTCTTTTTCTATTTCATGAAATAGTTTGAGAAGTATTGGTGTTAGTTCTTCTTTAAAGGTCTTGTAGAACTCAGCTGTGTATCCATCTGGTCCTGGGCTTTTCTGTTTATGGCATCCTCTATTTCTTTGCTTGAAATTCTTGGATTTGTTTGGGTAAGAAATTTGTTGATGCCTTCATTATTTTCTATTTTATGGAGTATAAATTTTCAAAATAATTTCTAATTATCTTCTCTGTAGTGTCCGTCGTGATATTTCCTTTTTCATCATAGATATTGGTAATTTATGTTTTCTCTCTTCTTTGTTAGCATAGCTAAAGGTCTATCAATTTTACTTATTTTTTCAAAGAACCAACTTTTCGTTCTGTCATTTTTTTCAAGCTTTTCTTCTTAGCTTAGAGTTTTTTTTTTTTTTTTTTTTTTTTTTAGTTTCAATTTCACTAATTTCAGCCCTAATTTTAATTGTCTCCTGTCTTCTACTTCTTTTGGGGTTGGTTTGTTCTTCTTTTTCTAGGGCTTTGAGATGTAATGTTAGTTCATTTATTTGTTGGCTTTTTCTTTTTTGAAGGAATGAGCTCCATGCAATGAACTTTTCTCTGAGTACTGCCTTCAGAGTGTCCCAGAGATTTCAGTATGTTGTATCGTTGTTCTCATTTATCTCTAAGAATTTCTTAATCTCCTTCTTGATGTCTTCTGCAACCCATTGATCATTCAATAGCATATTATTTAGTCTCCAGGTGTTAGTGTAGCTTTTCTTTTTTTTTCTAATTTCATTCCATTATGATCTGATAGAATGCAGGGTAGTATCCCTACTTTTTTTAATATTTGCTAGAGTTGCTTTATGGCATAATATATGGTCTGTTTTTGAGAAGGATCCATGTGTTGCTGAGAAGAAAGTGTATTGGCTCATTGATGGGTGATATACTTATATATGTCAGTTAAATCTAAGTTATTAATTGTATTATTGAGTTCTATAGTTTTCTTTGTTTAACTTTTGTTTGGACGATCTATCCAGTGGTGAAAGAGGTGTGTTAAAATCACCTAGAATTATTGTGTTGTGGTCTGTTTGATTCTTGAACTTGAGAAGTTTGATTGATGAATGTAGATGCTCCATTATTTGGGGTATATATATTTATAACAGTTATATCTTGTTGATCTATGATTCCCTTAAGCAGTATGAAATGTCCGTCTTTATCTCTGTTGACTTACTTTGGCTTGAAGTCTACTTTATTTGATATGAGGATGGAGACCCCTGCTTGCTTACACAGTCCATGTGAGTGATATATTTTATCCCATCCTTTCACCTTCAGTTTATGGGCGTTTTTTCTATGAGATGTGTCTCTTGAAGGCAACAAATTGTTGGGTCTGTTTTTTTAATCCAATCTATTAGCCTATGTTTTTTAATTGGCGAGTTTAGGCCATTAACATTCAGGGTTATTATTGAGACATAATTTGTATTACCAATCATTTTTAATTTTTTAATTATTTTTGGTATTTAGTTTGACTTGGTTTTTCCATTGGTTGGTTTTTCCCTTTATTGTAGTTCTTCCTTTTGCAAATTTTCATTATTAGTTTTTCATTTCCTCCTCTTGTGGAATATTTTACCAAGAATGTTCTGTAATGCAGGCTTTCTTGTTGTAAATTCTTTTAGCTTTTGTTTACCATGGAAGGTTTTTATTTCATCCTCAAATCTAATGCTTATTTTTGCTGATATAAGATTCTTGGTTGGCATCCCTTATCCTTTAGAGCCTGGTATATGTTGTTCCAGGCTCTCTTGGCTTTGAGGGTCTGGATTGAAAAATCTGCTGATATGCAAATTGGTTTTCCCTTATAGGTAATCTGACTTTTCTCTCTTGCATCCTTTAAAATTCTGTCTTTATTTTGTATGCTAGGCATTTTCATTACAATGTGCCTTGGTGTGGACCTGTTGTAATTTTGTACATTTGGTGTCCTATAGGCCTCTTGTATTTGATTTTCAAATACATTCTTCCTGCTTGGGAAATTTTCTGATATTATTTCATTGAAGAGATTGTGCATTCCTTTGGTTTGAATCTGCACCTTCCTCTATTCAATAAATCTTAAATTTGGTCTTTTGGTGGTATCCCATAGTTCGTGGATATTCTGTTCATGGTTTTCTTATCCACTGTCTTCACTGATTTTGAGGATTCATTTTGATGGTTTTTTTTTCCAGTCAATGATTTTCAGGATTATATATTTTGTCCTCATTGTCTGAGGTCCTATCTTCCAAGTGGTCCAATCTGTTGGTGATGCTTTCTATTGAATTTTTTAGTGGCTTACTGTTTCTTTCATTTCAAGGATTTCTGTTTGTTTTTTTCTCAAACTCTCTATCTCTTTCTTGAAGTAATCTTTTGCTACCTAGATTTGTTCTCTTATCTCTTTGTTGGTGTGATAGATGGTTGCCTGTATTTGATCTCTTATCTCTTTGTTGGAGAGTTCAATTTTTGCCTGTATTTGTTCACTTAGGTCGTTTTTTAAATCCCTTATCTTTTTAGTTATGTATATCCGGAGCTCCTTCTCTGACATTTCACCTACTGTGCTTTCTATGGTTTCTATTGTTGTAGTATCTTTGTTTGTTTGGGGCATTTTCCTCCCTTGTTTCCTCATGATGTCTATGTATTTTCCTCTCTTGCAAGGTAAGCCTGAGGTATTACAGCTTCTGCCCTTTTGTCTTATAAGGTCCCTCCAGGTTACCCAGAACCTCACTTTTTAGGGAAATATCAATATTAGATATTTCAATGTACCCAATGTGTGTCCATATATCAGTTAGTTTCTATTTTTATATTTACAGTTTTGTCACTATAAACAGGAATGATGAGATCAGTTATCTTATACCATATAGTCTCTATGTTTGCGTGGTGGTTTACAGTATCTAATGATAGAAGGGGGGTCCTAGAGGTTGGTTTAAACGTTTATGAAGTAAGATGTGAGAAAATAGAGGTATTAGATTATTTGACTAGTGAGTGTATAATCATTAAAATTTGGCTGTTAGTAGAAGAAGTAAGAGATAGGCAACCCCATGTAAGATTCCCTATTAGTTCACAACAGCATAACTGATTGCACCCTCTGTTGCATCCTGCTCCCTAGGGACCTTAGTGATGTCTTGCCTGGACCTTTTTGTTGTTCCTTGATAGTAGCGTAGCTAACTCAGTTTTGTGGCAGTGGCAGCCTCAGGCCTATAATTATATTGGTGTTGGGTTGAGTAGCTATGGGATCCCAGTGCAGTGTATCTCTCTCTGGGCAGACGCAGGTTGCCTTTCTGATTTGCGGGCGTGGAGCGGGCCTCTCTCTCCAATCTCCTCCTGGGCTGCAGTGTGGTAGAGCAGGCAGTCTGGCTTTCTTCTTCCCACTCTCCTCCTCCTGGGTCTCCTCCCAGTCTAGTTGTTTGGTGGGGGTCAGGGAAGGTGGGCAGCAGGGCCCTTCCACAGGGTGGAGCCTGCAGTTCCTGGTCCTGGAGATGGCATGGGCCAGTGGTCAGGCCGGCTGGTGTCTGGGCCACTCCTTCCAGCGGGTTCCTACCACTTGTTCCAGTCAATCTGGGCAGGTTGCAGTTCCCCAGGGAATGGACATGGGCCCTTCCTCTGGTCGGGCTCTGTCTGCAGCAGGGACCTGCTATTCCCAGTCCCAGCTGCGATGGCGGCATGAGCCGGCAGCCAGGCGAGCTGTTTTTCATGTTTTTTATCTGCTATTCATATTTTCAGAATAGTGCAGACCTAGCTTTGTCTGGCCTGAGCTGGCCTGCATGCTGACCACATAGTCTCAGGTGGCTGAGCTGACTTTCCCAGCTTTTGGTCTCCTGGTATGTTATTCACTCTTATAGTCTTGAAGACTGGTGGTGTACTGGGGATTTCAGGGGCACTAACATCCTAATTTTTTTAGTACAGGGTCTCACTGAGTTTAAGTGCCTCACCCAGGCTGGCTTTGAAAGACAGCCTCAGAGCTAGGCATGTTTCTAATTTTTTAGTACTGTTCCAATAAGACAGCTAGCTTTCTTACTTCCATTGAGAGGAGTTTATCACTTAGTCATAAAGGGTCCTATTGTTTATGGATGGAGGTCCCTGACTATGTCAAACATACCAACTTCAATACATGGCTTCCAGAATTCTATCTGCATATCAACATTACAAACTACAAAAAAAGGAGAAGGAGTTGAAGACCAGATCAAGTCTTTTTCTTTAAAAAGGTTAGGTAGTAGTTACTCACATTTGCTCTTATTTTTTTCCTTGGTGAGAACTTAATCGTAAATTTACACATAGCTTCAAGAGAACCAGAAAAATATAGTTTTTCTTTAGAAAGCTCCATTCCAAGAGAGATATGATATTGTAAGAGGAGGAGAAAACATTTTAATGAATATCTAGTAGTGTCTGGTACTCATCTACCCACTAAAATTCCATGTCAATCCTCTTTTTAATTTTTTAGATGTAGACATGGACACAATACATAAAAATAATTATTTTAATTATTTCATTTAATTATGTGGTGTTAAGGATTGAAACCAGTGCCCAGAGCATGCAAGGCAAGCATGCTACCACTGAGCCACATCCCCAGCCCCTTCTTTTCTTGATATGTCACATTCCCACCCCGAGGAAGATGACCCTAGTCCCATCCAGCTACTCCACCCAAGTTGAATTGTATTTCTGGGTGAAATGTACTTGACTCTCTCAGATTCAGATGTAGCTCCTTTTGATCCAGTGATTCGTTAACTGAAAGATCACCTGCCTGTCTATTCCATCAACCAGTAAACCATGGGTAAATAGAAAGTGGATAGTTGTGTGTGAGATGTCCTGTTCTTCAGCATCAGGAGCCAAGGGGTCCTTCAATTATTGTAAGTTTTGGGAGGTATGGAATGGGAAACTAATTCTTCTGAAATCTGAAAGGAGATATGTATAGGTAACTGAAAAAAGTACATTGCTTTCTCTTTCTAGGAGAAAATAGCATTAGACAAAAAGAAAAGTACTTGGTGACAAAAGGCATTCCTTTTGGTGATAATCTGTGAGGACAGACACTAGTTAAATAAAGGTTTTAGTGAAGTGTAGCAAGAGCAAAGTGAGAAGAGAATCAAGAGCAAAATTAAATGCAATTCTTTTTTGTTTAACGTCTCATTTTTTTGTTTATTTTTATGTGGTGCTGAAGATCGAACCCAGTGCTTCTCACGTGCAAGGCAATTACTCTATTACTGAGCTAGAGCCCCAGCCCTAAATAGCAACTCTTTAAAATAAGAACTACTTGGAAAAAAAAAAAAAAAAAAAAAAAAGAACTACTTGACTAGGTCATCTTGATGTGTCCATTGAAAAATTAGTAATATTTTGATGAATAATTTTGACAGAACCACATCAAAAAGTAAAAACATTCTCCTTAGTGCTGTGGCCCTCACCTATAATCCCAGTTGCTCAGGATGTTGAGGAGAAGAATCACAAGTTCAAAGCAGCTTCAGCAACTTAGTGAGGCCATAAAAAACTTAGTGAGACCTTGTCTCAAGATAAAAAAAAATAATGGGATGTGGCTGAGTGGTTAAGTGCCCCTGAGTTTAATCCCTGGTTACCTTCCCCCCACAAAATGAAAACATTCCTTTTTATTACTGAGGGGGAGAATATATATATATATATATATATATATATATATATATATATACACACACACACACACACACACACACACACATATACATATACTTACATGTATATACACACACACACATAAACATATAAACATATACACACATATACACTTATAACTCTTTGGTCATCTTTTCTTTCATTCTCCCATTAGGAGATGTGGAGGCCATGTGTTCCCCATTGTATGTTTACTGTATTTGTGTATAATTCAGACCATGTATGCAACAGGCATCTTCCTGATGGAGTAAAATGATTCTCCAAGCCAAAGCTGTATTTTTAACCATATTTAAAAGTAGTTGAATGAAGCCAGCTGTAATACAGCTAAAAGCAGTTTAAAACATGCATGGGAATTTCAAGTAAATTTCTACAAGTAGTGTAGATCTGAGGATTCAGTACATGAGGTGGGGAGGAGGTAGGGAAGGCGGTAGGATCACCTATTTGAATGGATCCCATGAAAGGTAGTTGTTCTGCATTTAGGCATTCGTATCGAGCTTGCTTGGGAGTTATTGACAGTTTTGCTTCAGTAGTAGGAGTTTATTCCTTTAAGGGAAAAGCAGGAAGTTAAAAGTGGATGCAGAAAGTAGAGGAGCAAAGGAGATTAGAAGACTATTCTGTCTCCAGAGGGAGTAAAAGGCACTGTCCACAATAGCACCTGAAAAATACAGAAGTTGTAGATGATTTTCCTTCTGTGCCCAAAGCAGATTCAACGCGCATTTTCTTCCAGTTAGGAAAGGGAGAATTGGTGCCAGTGAGTGGGTGGCAGTGTTGGCTGAAAAGATGTGGGGCCAAACAGTGCCTGCCCATGTGCTGTTGCTGTTGCTTGTGCTTCTGTAGTTTATATTTCTTTTATTACAGCAGAAATTCAAAATAACTTCCAGATCACAGCTGAAGGATCAGCCAGGTGCTTCTGGAAAGAGTAAGATGACACCATAGTGCTTCTCAGCTCTGGGTCTTGCAGGCACAGGTCTGCCCTATCCTGTGCAGGAGATTCCTTCTAAGCCAAATCCGTCTTCCACAGAGTCACCTCTTGTTACATCATTTATTTGAGTGTCATGGCAGCTGTCTTTCTTAAGAACTATTGACAGATTTGTGTTTTCTGTTTCTTGTTTTTTCTTTAGAATAAGTGACATTGCCCTAGCCAGGGGAAGATATCTGAAGACCATGACCAAGAAAAGGATCTCTGTGATTTGGGCTCTGTTCTGTCAAGTGCTGCCTGGATGAAGACTTGGAAAACTTGATTGCTTTGAAAGGACCAATGACATTGGAGTGCTCTGGAGGTATCAGGTAAGTCTTCTGGTCCCTTAATACTTGAATCCCTCCCTGCAACTGGGTGCATGCAATATTTTATCTCATGTCAGGTAATATGAGAGCTAGATTGTGACTAAACCTGATAGAATTCTGCATGTTGACTTCTTAGCAGCCCCCCACCATACCTTTTATGAGGGTTTCTCTTTTCCCTCTGTTGGCTGCAAAATGCATCACAGATGACTTTTTTTACTTTTCTACTGTGTATGAAAAGCACAGAGAACACTTTCATTTTATTGATTTTGCCATTTTTCAGAAGAGGGAAACAATCTGGAGGGGGGGGAAATGAGAAACAAAACCACATATACTAGAAAGCACATAGGGATTAGAAAATGGAGAGTGGTTGTTTCTGATGTGTCCTAAAGGTAAATGAGCTTGAACTACCTGGTTAACAACTCTTTCCAGAAACGGACCCCTGTCATCAACCTTATTTTTTCTATTTTCTATTGTAAAAAAATTGCTCCAAGCGGCCATCGCTTCAGGCCATGTATTTCTATGATTCTTCCTTGAAGAAAATATAAAATCTGATACTGTTGTTGTTTCAAATTTCTTGCATTGAGAAGTTCAAAGTCCTTTTTCTTCCAAAAGAGGGCAGAGGGCACCTGTAATTGGGTTTTCTTGTCTTTGCATATACTCATTTTTTAAGTTGAAATTCTTTTAAAATGCCTCCAACCGTGTAAATTGTTAGTAAGTATTAAAAATGTTGTCTATTTAAATGATAGTTATGCTTATTAGGTGCCAGAAAATATCAGTTAGCTTCATTGATCTCTAAACTGCTTTTGCTTATATCCTTGATGATTGCCATTCTGACTGAATGGCTTTAATGTTTATAGCAGCTCAGTTCACAAGAGCCAAACTATAAAACCAACCTAGGTGCACGTGAACAGGTGAATGGATGAGGAAACTGTGGTATATATACATAATAGAGTATTATTCAACCTTAAAGCAGAGTCAAATTATGGCATTTCCCCATAAATGAATAGAACTGGAGAATATTAGGCTAAGCGAAAAAAGCCAATCCAAAAGATCAAAAGAATGAATATTATCTGATATGCAGATGATAATTCATAATGGGTTGGGGGAGAATAGAGGTATTTTGGACTAGACAGAAAGTGAGCGAAGGGAAGGAAGGAGCCAAGGGGATAGGAGCATATTAGAGTGAATCAGAAACAGTACTGGCACCAAACCAGACATGGAGGGAAATGTTAAATTTTTTTTTGAGTTCTTAATGTATTCTGGAGAATAATGTTTGATCTGAGGTACGTGTGGTAAAGTTTATTTTCCCCATTCTGCAGGCTCTCTCTTCACGTCCTTGATTGTGTCCTTTGCTGTGAAGAAGCTTTGTAGTTTGAATCCATCCCATTTATCAATTCTTGGTTTTTACTTCTTGCACTTTAGGAGTCTCAATAAGGAAGTGAGTTCCTAAGCTGACATGGTGGAGATTTGGTCCTACATTTACTAGCATCAGGCCCAGGGTCTCTGTCCTAGTGCCTCTGCCTTTGATCCACATTGAATTGATTTTTATGCATGGTGAGAGAGATAGGTGTTTCATTTCATTTTACTGCTTATGGATTCCCAGTTTTCCGGGCACTGTTTTTTGACGAGGTTCTCTTTGCTCTAGTGTATGTTTTTGGTGCCTTTGTCTAGTGTGAGATAACTGTATTTATGTGAGATTGTCTCTGTGTCCTAGCTTCTCTACGATTGGTCTCCATATCTGTTTTGCTGCCAATATTATGCAGTTTTCATTCCGTGGAACTAACATGCAAAAAGACTGTATCACGCTCCTTAGTCAGCCCATACTTTCCAGACGGTGACAGACCCAAAGGGTCCCCCATCCATGTTCCTAAATGCCAGCTGAGTGTGAGCTGGTCTTGCTGTGAGGGTGTAGGTCAAAGTCAGGGCACCATCCATGGCTACAGCAGCTGGCATCCTTCATCAGCCAGAGCAGCCACCTCAGCAGTCACATCACTACTATGAGCTGGGCCTCTGAGGATTCAAGAACTGTCTCTGTAGAAGAGCTCCAGGGCACCTCAGAGCATGTGCTGCATGTAAGATCCAGTTCCATTGATGGAATGGGACATACTGTGCAAAACGTTAGGGCATCAGGAGAGTTTGCTTTTCCAAAGAATTTTTTTTAAAAAAAAAATTATTTGTTTTAATTAGCTATACATGACAGTAGAATGCACTTATGCCCTTTGATATATATAGATGGAATATAATTTCTCATTTTTCTGAGTATAATGTTGTAGAATCACATTGGTCATGCAGTCACATACATTCATAAAGTAATAATGTCTGTTTAGTTGTACTATCCTACCTATCACCATGTCCTCTTCCCCTCTCTTCCCTTCACTTCCCTCTGCCTAATCTAAGGTAATGGTATTCTTCTCTAGTTCTCCGTGCCCCTTGTTTTGAATTAGCATCCATATATTTGAGAAAACATTTGGCCTTTGGTTTTTTGGGATTGAATTATTTCACTTATCATGATATTCTCCAATTCCATCCATTTACTGACAAATACCACAATTTCATTCTTCTTGAAAGCTGAGTAATATTGTATTGAATATCTATACCACATTTTCTTTTTTTATATTTATTTATTTTTATGTGGTACTGAGGATTGAACTATAGCCCTAGCCCTATACCACATTTTCTTTATACATTCATCTATTGAAAGACATCTAGCTATTGTGAATTGAGTTTTCTATAAACATTGACATGGCTGCATTACTGCAGTATGCTGATTTTAAGTCCTTTGGGTATAAACCGAAGAGTAGGATAGCTAGGTCAAATGGTGGTTCCGTTCCAAGTTTTCTAAAGAATCTCCATACTGCTTTCCATAGTGGTTGTACCAATTTGCAGTCCCACCAGCAGTGTACAAGGGTACCTTTTTCCCCCTACATCCTCTCCAACATTTATTGTTGTGTTGTGTTCTTGATGATTGCTATTCAGACTGGAGTGATACGGAATCTTAGTGTAGTTTTGATTTACATTTCTTTAATTGCTAGAGATGTTGAACCTTTTTTCATACATTTGTTGATTGATTGTATTTCTTCTCCTGTGAAATGTCTGTTCATTTCCTTAGCTCATTTATTGATTGGGTTATTGTTTGTAAGTGTGTTGTTGTGTGTGTGTGTGTGTGTGTGTTAAGTTTTTAGAGTTCTTCATGTATATTAGAGATTAACGTTTTGTCAGAGATGCATGTGGTAAAGATTTTCTCCCAAACTGTAGCCTCTCTTTTCATATTATTGATTGTTTCCTTTGTTGAGAAGAATCTTTTTAATTTCAATCCATCCCATGTATTGATCCTTAATTTTACTTCTTGCACTTTAGGGGTCTTGTTAAGGAAGTCAGATCCTAGGCTGACATGGTGAAGATTTGGGCCTATTTTTTCTTCTATTAGGTACAGGGTTTCTGTTCTAGTGCCTAAGTCTTAGATCCACTTTGAGTTGATTTTTGTGCATGGTGAGAGAGAGAGGTTTAATTTCATTTTGCTACAAATGAATTTCCAGTTTTGCCAGCACTATTTGTTGAATAGGCTATCTTTTCTCCAGTGAATGTTTTTGGCACCTTTTTCTAGTGTGAGATCACTGTATTTATGTGGGTTTGTCTCTGTGTCCTCTGTTCTGTACCATTGCTCTACAAGTCTATTTTGATACCAATACCATGCCAGTTTTGTTACTATATCTCTGTAGTGTAGTTTAAGGTTTGGTATTGTGATGCCTCCTGCTTTACTTTACTTGCTAAAGATTGCTTTGGCTATTCTGGGTCTCTTATTATTTTTCCAAATAAATTTCATGATTGCTTTCTCTATTTCTATGAAGAATGTCATTGGAATTTTAAGAGAAATTGCGTTAAATTCATGTAACACTTTTGGTAGTGTGGCCAATTTGAAAGTAATAATTCTGCCTATCCAGGAGCACAGAGATCTTTCCATCTTCTGAAGTTTTCTTCAATTTCTTTCTTTAGTGTTCTGTAGTTTTTATTGCAGAGGTCTTTCACCTCTTTTGTTAGATTGATTGCCAGGTATTTCATTTTATTTTGAGGCTATTGTGAATGGGGGAGTTTTTCTAATATTTTGTTCAGTGGATTCATCACTGATGTATAGGAATGTGTTTGATTATGGGTGATTTTATATCCTGCTACTTTGCTGAATTCATGTATTAGTTCTAGAAGCTTTCTGATGGATTTTTTTTGATCTTCTAGATTTAGAATCATGTCATCAGCAAATTGTGATAGTTTGAGTTCTTGTTTGCCTATTTGCATTCCTTTAATTTCTTTTGTTTAATTGCTCCGGCTAGAGTTTCAAGGATGATGTTGAATAGAAGTGGTGAAAGAGGACATCCTGTCTTGTTCCAGTTTTTAGAGGGAATGCTTTCAATTTTTATGCATTTACAATGATGCTGGACTTGGGTTTAGCAAGCTTTTACAATGTTGAGGTATGTTCCTACTGTTCCTAGTTTTTCTAGTGTTTTGAATGTGAAGGTGTGCTATATTTTGTCAAATGCTTTTTCTGCATCTATTAAGATGATCATATGATTCTTGTTTTTAAGTCTATTAATATGATGAATTATATTTATTGATTTCCACAATTGAACCAACCCTGCATCCTGGGATAAACCCCACTTGATCATAGTGTACTATCTTTTTAATATTTTTTGTATGCGATTTGCCAGAATTTTTTTTTTTTTTTTGAGAATTTTTGCATCTATATTCATCAGTGATACTGGTCTGAAGTTTTCTTTCCTTGATGCGTCTTTCTCTGGTTTTGGTATCAGGGTGATATTTGCCTCGATGAGTTTGGAAGGGTTCCCTCCTTTCCTATTTCATGGAATATTTTGAGGAGTATTGGTGTTAATTCTTCTTTGAATGTCTTGTGGAACTTGGCTGTGAATCTGTCTGGTCCTGGGCTTTTCTTGGTTGGTAGGCTTTTGATGAGGTTTTCTATTTCATTGCTTGCAATTGAACTGGTTCAATTGTGCATGATCTCCTCATTCAGTTTGGGTAGGTCATATGTCTCTGGAAATTTGTCAACGTCTTCTATATTTTCTATTTTATTGGCATACAAATTTTTGGAATAGTTTCTAATTATCTTCTGCATTTAGACATGTCTGTTGTGATATTTCCTTTTTCATCTTGTATCTTAGGAATTTGAGTTTTCTGTCTCTTTCTCTTCATTAGTAGGGCCGGGGGTTATTTATTTATTTTTTCAAAGAAACAACTTAGTTTTTGTCAATTTTTTTCTTTTTTTTGTGTCGATTTTATTGATTTCAGCTCTGATTTTAATTAGTTCCTGTCTTCTACTGCTTTTGCTGTTGATTTGTTCTTCTTTTTCTAGGGATTTGAGATGTAATATTAGGTCATTTATTTGTTGACCTTTTATTCTTTTAATGAATACACTCAGTGTAATAAACTTTCCTCTTAATACTGCCTTCGTAGTGTTGCAGAGATATTAATACGTTGTAATTATGTTCTCATTTACCTCAGAATTTTTTTATTTCATTGTTGAATTCTATGCATTCATCATTAAATAGTGTATTATTTAGTCTCCATTTGTTAGAGTAGCTTCAGTTTTTTTTACTTTATCATTGGTTTCTAATTTCATTCCATTTTGATATGGTAGAATTTAGGGTATTCTCCCTGTTTTTTTGTATGTTCTAAGAGTTAATTTGTGGCATAAGATATGGTCTATTTTAGAGAAGGAGACAGGTGCTAATGAAAAGAAAGTATATTTGCTTATTGGTGGATGAAATACTCTATATATTTCTATTAATTACAAATTATTGATAGTATTATTTAGTTCCATAATTAAAAAAAAATTTTTGCCAGTCATTCCCATTTATTGACATGAGGAAGCCATAATGTTTTTTTTTTCACCAATATAACCACCATCTTTACTACAAAATTTATATAGAGCACCTTTTTACATACTGTTTGTATACAATGTATATTCGTACCATTCAAATCTTCAGTCATGCATTTAGGATAATGATATCCATCTTATTCATCCACTTTTTTTGTCCCCCCTCCATCCCCCCCTTGCTCCCTTCCTTCCCCTCCCTCCCCTTTTGACCATTCTAGTGTTCCTCTAATCCTCCTATGTACCCCTTTTAAAATTTTTAAGTTTTTGGACCTTTATTTTATTTTATATTATATGCATTGCTGAGAATCGAACCTAGTGCCTTACACATGATAGACAAGTGCTCTACCAGGGAGCCACAAACCCACCCCTCTATAGTTTCTTTATTTAGTTTTTGTTGGGCAGATCTGTCCACTAGTGAGAGAGGTGTGTTAAAGTCACCCAGAATTATCGTGTTGTGTTCTATTCTATTTGATTTTTGAAATTGAGAAGGGTTTCTTTGATGTATGCAGATGTCTATTGTTTGGGACACAAATATTTATAATTGTTATGTTCTGCTGATATATACTTCCCTTAAGAAGTAAGAAATGTCCTTTGTTGTCTCTTCCAATTAACTTTGGCTTGATTTCTACTTTATCTGAGATGAGAATGGAAACCCCTGGTTGTTTACACAATCCGTATGAATGATACGTTTTTTTCCCATCCTTTTCACCTTCAGCCTGTGGATAGCTTTGCCCATGAGGTAAGTCTATTGAAGAGAGCATATTGTTGGGTCTTGCTTATTAATTCAGTCTGCCAGTCTGTGTATTCTGATTGATGAGTTTAGTCCATTAATATTCAAGGTTATTATTGAAATATGATTTGTGTTTCCACACATTTTGATATATATCTTTGGTTGAATATTCCTTTAGTGTAGATGTTCTCATTGCTGATTTTCACTTTATTTTTTCCCCACTTCATCCACATGGAATATTTTGTTGGGAATGTTGTATAGTGTTGACATTCTAGTGGTACATTGTTTAATTTTTGTTTTATCATGGAGAACATCTTTCTGCCAGGGCTCCGAATGACATTCGTTGATGTCCACCTACCAGTGAGGTGCCCTATAGCCCTTGGGGCCCTCAGAGTGGAAGCTGCCATCCCTGCTCACATACATACCTGCGTGCACGCAAGGAGGGCTGAGTCAAGACATGAGCACCAACTACCAGGACCCAAGCACCAGCAAGATTTTCAACAGATGCAGAAGACAGCCCCAAAACTTTGGTAATCTTGCTTTCTACTTCTCATTTGTCTATTCAAATATATTTGTCATTTGTTCTGGTTAGTTACTCATGACGGTAGAATGCATTTTGACATCTCATATGTCTGTGGAGTATACTTTCTCCTTCGTCTGGTTGTCCAAGAAGTAGAAATACACAGATCGTAATCATATATGCCCATATGTTAGTAATGGCTGAACCCTTCCACTGTCGTTCCTAACCCTATAATCCCTGCCTTCCCTTCACTCCCCTCTGTCTAGTCCAGAATACCTCTGCTATCACCCTCCACCTCCATGTTGAATCAGCATCCACATGTGAGAGCGAACATTCCACCTGTGGTTCTTTTGAATTGGCTTAATGTCGCTTACACTAATATCCCCCAGTTCCATTTCTTTAACGGCAGATAACCATAATGGCACTCTTCTGTAAGCCTGGGTAACATTCCGTTGTGTCTGTACACCTCAGTTTCTTCCTTTCTTTTTCTGTTTTTAATTTGTTTTAATGTTTTATATATGACAGCAGAATGCAACTCAATTCATATTACACAAACGGATCACAATTTTTCACTTCTCTGGTTGTACACAAAATAGGTCACACTGTTTGTGTTTCCAGACTTATACTTAGGGTACTGATGTCTGTCTCATTCCACCGTCTTACCTCCCCACCCATACTCCCTTACTTCCTCTCCCTCCACAATGCCCTGTCTGAAGTTTGTCTGTTCCTTCCAGCCACACCCATCCCCCCAATCCTCATTATGAATCAGCATCCTTATGTGGTCAAAAACATTTGGCTTTTGGACTTTTGGCATTGCCTTACTTCACTTAGGATTATATTCTCCAACTTTATCTATTTTCCTGCAAATGGCAGGATTTTGTTCTCACTTAATGCTGAGTAATATTTCATTGTGTATATATACCACCTTTTCTTCATCCATTCATCTATGGAAGGGTATCTAGGTTGGTTCCACCCTTTAGCTGTTGTGAATTGTGCTGCCCTAAGCATCCATGTGGCTGCATCACTGTAGTGTGCTGTTTTTAAGAACCTTGGGTATAAAACGAGAATGCATTCATCTGTTGAAGGGTCCCTAGGTTGGTTCCATACTTGAGCTCTTGTGAACTGAGCTGCTGTAAGCATCGACATGACTGTGTCACTGGGTATATGGCTTGGAAGTCCTTTGCCTATGAACCTAGGGTGGTCCAACTTTGTGTAGTGGTGGTTGCATTCCAGGTTTTCTGAGGAACCTCCACCATGCTTTCCATTGTGCTTGAACCAATTAGCAGACCCAGCAGTAATGCATGATTGCAGCCTTTCCCCTACATTCTGTGGTCGCTTGTATTCTTGATGAATGCCATTCTGACGGGAGTGAGATGGACTCTGGAGTGTGGTTTTGATTTGCCTTGCTTGAAGGGCTAGAGACATTGAAACTTTTTTCATATATTTGTTTATGGATTGATTGTATTGCTTCATCTGTGACCTGTCTGGTCAGTTATTTCCGTTTACTGATTGGGTTACTTGTTTCTTGGGTGTGAAGTGTTTAGAATTCTTACTATATGCTGGAGCTTAATGCTCGATCTTAGGTGTGTGGGGGCTCTCTCTTCACATTCTTGATTTTGTACTTTGCTGTGAAGAAGCTTTGTAGTTTGAATCCATTCCACTTACTGATTCTTGATTTTACTTGGTGCACCTTGGGAGCCTTCTTGAGGAAGTGATTTCCTAAGCCAACATGGTGGAGATTTGGGCCTACATTGACCAGTGTCAGGCACAGCATCTCTGTCCTAGTGCCTGCATCTTTGATCCACTTTGAGTTGATTCTTGTGCTTGGTGAGAGAGAGGCTTTTCATTTCTTTTTTCTACATATGGAATTCCTGTTTTTTTAGCATCCTTTGTTGAAAAGTCTCTTTTCTCCAATGTATGTTTTTGGTTCCTCTGTCGTGTAAGATAACTTTATTTATGTGAGTTAGTATCTGTGTCTTGTGTTCTTTACCATATGTCTGCATGCTTGTTTTGGTGCCAATACTATGCCTGTTTTGAATTTTTTTTATGGACCTAACAGGTGAACTGACTGTTCCATGCTATTTTGTCAATCCATAATTTGTAGTCAGTTCCAGAACCAAAGGGAGCCCTCTGTGTCTTCCTAAATATTTACTGAGTGTGACCTGCTGTTGTAATCAGTGTGGAGGACATAATCAAGGCAAATTTAATACCTGTAGGGGCTGGTATCCTTCCTCAGCCAGAGCAGCCACTTTAGCTGTCACTTCACTAGTGTTAATAGTGCCTCCAAGGTAACTCTGAGGCCTTTCATTGCAAAACCAACCTAACAACATACTGAATGGAGAAAAATTGGAAAGATTACTTTTAAAATCAGAGACAAGACAAGTCTGTGTAATCTCACCAGGCCTATTCATTTTTGTCCTGGAAATATTAGCCAGAGTGATTAAGCAAGGAAGGGAAATCAAAGGGATATATGTAAGAAGAAAAATCAAACTCTCTCTTTTTGCTGATGATATGATGCTATACCTAGAAGTAAACCTTCTCCCCCAAAATTGAACATCACGTGAAGGCTTGTAGAGATGATAAATGGGTTAAGCATAGTAGCAGGATACACAGTCATCACCTATAAATCAATAGCTTTCATATATACTACAACCAGTTGAGGAAGAAATCAGGAAAATGATTGCAATCACAATAACATTAAAATAAGTAATTTTTATATTGCAGAATGCCCAGTTAACTCAGAACTGCTATATATGCACATAAGGAATTATTTATAACATCGAGCACAATACCCTATGACTTTGGCTTTTCATTTATCATTCAAATGAGAAAATAGGACTAGATGGTTTCTCTAGCTCCTGCTAAGATCAGATTCTTTGGGGCTTGCATCTTCTCCTGATTTTCAATCATCTGGCTCTTTAAATTTCATCCTTCTGCTTCATGGGCTTTTGTAGCATGTCCTCAGTAGCTCAGCTATTTCGCTGCCTTGGCCTTTGTGAATAATTGGAGATTATCTATCTTGGATTGGGGGTGGTGCTCTCCAGCACTAAGTGCCCAGGATGCCTTTGCTGTGTGCTGATGTCACTGGGTTACCTTAAGGCTGGATTCGATGTCTACAAACATCTTTAATAGCTAGGACTATCTGATAACTTGTCAATATCTGTTTTCACTAGGAGAAAACTTGTAACAAGAGGTTATATTATGTGATTTAGTTTCTTCCTTTCTCATTTTTCTTTTCATTTCACTTTGGATTCTTATTGCTTTAAATTTTCTCCATCCTTTCCTCTCTCTCTCCTTCTCCACATTTTTTCCTTGTCCCCCATCTTCTTTCTCTGCTTGCCCTCTAAGTTATTTTCTATTGCATATGTACCCACTTATTTTTTGTCTGTTGGGTCTTTCCACGTTACCTCCTCAAAACCACTAGCTGAAAATATGTTTTCCCTGGTTGCCAAATTTCTCGTTTAAATTTTGGGTTTTTTTTTTTTTTTTGCATTTTTAAAAGATATTTATGATGACATTGCTTTATTAGATTTAATTTTCATAGAATAAATTACATACAACTTGTGTGTTAAACTCAAAGGGCTTTGACATGTCTATACATCTGTGTAACAATGATATGAATCCAGATATAGACTGTTTCCATTTCCTTGGAATAGTCCCCCTCTGCCTCTTCCGAGCTGTTACCCCTCCCAGGGTTACAACTTTGCCAGTCTTTATCACTGTGGATTAGTTTTGCCACTTTCTGAATTTTATGTGAATGAAATCATATAATATGTACTCTTTCTTGTCTGAATTAGTTCACTCAACATACTGTATTTGTGATCCATCCACAGTGTTGCTTGCATGGATATAGCAGTTGCTCTTTTATATTGCTAAGTAGCATTTCATTCCATGAGTACAGGAAGTTATTTTTTATTACTTTTATTGATTCTTAGTTGACATTTTGGCTATTTCCAGCTTCTAACTAAAATTGCTATGGATATTCTTATACAAGGTTTTTTAGTGTAAATATGTTTTCATTTCTTGTGTAGGAATGAGTTTTCTCTGTCATGGATTATGTACATTTTTCAATATGTTAGAGACTGACAAACTGTTTTCCAGAGCATTTTAACCATTTTATACACAAACCAGCCATGTCTGAGAGTTACAAGTACTCCACATCCTGAAAAACACTTGGCATTGTCAGTCTTTAATACTTTTATTCTAATTAAAAAAAATAAGATATATATTTCATGTAATTTAACTAATCCCAAAGTTAGGAATTAAAAACTGCCTGTCAAAACAGTAAAAAGGCAATCCACAGAATGGGAGAAAGTCATATATCTGATAAGAGATTATTATCCAGTTATGAAGAGAACTACTAAAACTTAACAACAAAACACCAAAAGACCCTTGTTGAAGGGATATCTGCATCCGCATGTTTATTGCAGCTCTATTTACAATAGACAAGGAATCAACTTAAGTGTCCCTCAATGAATGAATAGGTAAAGAATATGCGGGATTTACACAGTGAAATATAGTTATTCATGTTAGAGATTTAGTTCTGGGGCCTCACACAAATTCTTGTGCTTTGTTGGTAGGAGTGTATAATAGTACAGTTACTATGGAAAAAAGTATGACAGCTCAACTTTTAATTGCTATGACAAATTACCTGAGATAAAAAACTGAAAGTTAGATTTACTTGACTGCATTGCTTTGGGCCTGTGGCAGCACAGTATGTCATGATGTAGGAGCACATAATAGAAGAGTTCTTTTCACCTTGTAGATTCCAGGAAGCAAAAAGAGAGAAAAGGGCTAAGGTCCCAAGATCCCCTTCCAGAGTATGTCCCTCATGACCTAACTTTCCATTAATCCTCACCTTCTAAAGGTTTACCACCTCCTACTAATGCTATAGTTGAAATGAACCAGCCTTTTTAGCATATGAACTTGTGCTTTAGGGTAGGGTACTTTTAAGATCCAAATCATAACACCATATGGTCCAGCAATTCCACTTTTGAGTGTATGCCCCAAAGAATTGAAAGCAGAGTCTTAAAAAGATTTTTGTACACGCAGGTTCATAGCGTTATTATTCACAACAGCTAAAATGTTAAAGCCAAGTGTCCATCAACAGATGAATGGATAGGCCAACTGTGGTAAATCCATACAATGGAATATTATACAATCTTAAAAGGGAAAGACATTCAGTAATGTACTACAGTATGGATGAATTTTGAAGACATTATGGTAAGTGAAATAAGCTAGTCACAAAAAGATGATTCCATTCATGTGAGGTGCTTAGATTAGTCAAAATTTCATACAGAAATTAGGATGGTAGCTTACAAGACTTGGTATCTGGATTTTGGCAACACTCAGATTTTTATTGCTTGCTGCCACTCATTAGCTGGGGCATTTTGAAGTAGATATTGAACCTTCAAGGCTCCACTATTTTTCATCTAACAAAATCATATATTAATTGTACATCTCCCCTGGGAAAATTGTGAATATTGAATGAGACAGTGAATGCAACGTGATTAGCAGAGTACTTATACATAGTCAGAGCATAACAAATATCAGATCTTTAAAAATGGACACTTTCCAAAGTGCCCCAGTTGTGACACATACAAGTTGGGAAGGAAGTGTGGAATATCATGCACTCCCAATGGTCTATCCAAAGCACTTGCTGTATGTGAAACATGAAGTATATTTCCGTACAGAGTTTATGCTTGAAAGCATGGTTGTGACTAAACCATGGCTGGTGGCAAATGGCAAGCCTCCAGTACCTTCAACCTCACTAAATTTACAAATAAACCCTTCCCCCAAAGTCCCCATGGAAGTATTGTTTATTCTGCTTTCTAATCTCTTCAAAAAAAAAAATAGGAAAGAAATTGTTATCATTTACTTTCAAATCTAAAAGTTATTCATATCCTTCAGTGCTTTCAAAAGATGTCTAATCTTTTGCATAAATAATAGATAAGTTTCCTTCTAAAAGGTAGAAGTGAATATTGGCAGTTTATTTTGAAGGATGGATTTATATAATCTTTTTATCTATGCTATCTATCATTGGTAAAAATTTTGAAAACATCAAAAAATTAGTTGACCTCCATGCTTTTTGACTGAGACTTTTTTGCTTTTTATTTTTTTAAAGATATTAATATCTTTACAACTGTTTATTCTTTCATTAAAGAAGAGATTCTGGTTTTGCATTTAAAAAATCTATTTTAGCTAGATTTTTTTCAAGCTTTGTGACTGAGTTTGCTACAAACCATGTTTTTTTCTTTTTTTCTTTTATTTATTTTTTATTTTAAATTTTTTATACATGTTTATGGAGTACATTTCATTTCATATTACATATAAAGAGCACAATTTCTCAAGTTGCTGGTTTTATAAAAAGTATTTTTACAACAATTGTGTCTTTATACATGTATTTAGGGTAGTCATGAATAACTCAGTCTGCCATTATTCCTATCCCCTTGTCCCTTTCCTCCTCCCCCCTTTGTTCTATTTAAAGTTTTTTCATTCCTCTCATCCCACTCCCTTGCCTTTATAAGTTAGTATCTTCATATCAAAGAGATCATTCCACCTTTGGTTTTTTGGGATTGGCTAACTTCACTTAGCATTATTTTCTCCAACTCCATCCATTTACTTGCTAATGCCATGTTTTTATTATTTTTTAGTGCTGAGTAATGTTCCATTGTGTATATATACCAAAGTTTCCCTATCTATTCTTCCACTGATGGGCATTGGGATTGGTTCCACAGTCTAGCTATTGTGGATTGTGCTGCTATAAACATTGATGTGGCTGTGTCCCTGTAGTAAGCTGTTTTTAAGTCCTTTGGGAATAGACCAAGGAGTGGGATAGCTGGGTCAAATGGTGGTTCCATTCCAAGTTTTCCTAGGAATCTCCGTAGAGAATAGAAGACACAGAGACGAACCCACACACCTACAGTTATCTTATATTAGACAAAGGTGCCAAAAACATTCACTGGAGAAAAGACAGCCTCTTCAACAAATGGTGTTGGGAAAACTGGAAATCCTCATGTAAATAAATAAAATTAAATCTCTTTCTCTCACCATGCACAAAACTTAACTCAAAGTGGATCAAGGATCTAGGAATTAAACCAGAGACCTTGCACCTAATAGAAGGAAAAGTAGGCCCAAATCTCCATCATGTTGGTTTAGGCCCCAGCTTCCTCAATAAGACCTCTATAGCCCAAGAACTAAAACAAAGAATCAATAAATGGGACAGATTCAAACTAAAAAGCTTCTTTTCAGCAAAAGAAACAATCAGTGAGGTGAATAGAGAACCTACAGAATGGGAGCAAATCTTTACCACAAGCACATCTGATAGAACACTAATCTCAAGGATTTATAAAGCTCTCAAAAGCCTTAACACCAAAAAAACCCAAATACTCCAATTAATAAATGGGCTAGGAACTAAACAGACACTTCTCAGAGGATGTTATGCAAACAATCAACAAATATATGAAAAAATGTTCAACATCTCTAGCAATTAGAGAAATGCAAATCAAAACTACTCTAAGGTTTCATCTTAACTCCAGTCAGAATGGCAGCTATCAAAAAAAACAAACAACAATAAATGCTGGTGAGGGTGTGGAGAAAAAGGCACACTCCTACATTGCTGGTGGGACTGCAAATTGGTGAAGCCAATCTAGACTTTTTTGCTTTTTGAGGGAGACTTCAAGCCCTGTTCCCGATAGGAAGGGAAGGAGCAAGCCATAAAATCAACTCATGAACTGGGAAATAAGTAGTCCTGCAAGCACTTGTAGATTTCTTTCCAATTTTTTGTCTTTATTAGAGCAATAGAGCCAACATTATGTTCTTAACCCCTCATCATTATTTGTAAAAGTTTGAAATATATTAAACAAATAGCAATTTGTGTCTTCCCACTTTTAAAGAAAAAAAGAAACCTTCTTACAAATCAAACACTTTTAGAAGTCACTCAACAATTATGCAGTAGTATTTAACTTAGAGCTATACACAATCAACTCCTTTTTAGTCTAACATTTGACACTTGCCAAACATTACTTTATTGGATAATATCAAGTCTTTTATTCATATTCAGTATCATTTTCTGAGGTTGAATTGAATAAAAACCATTATTCACAATTCCATTAATTACTTCCTTTGACTAAAAAAAACCTCATTGAAGTTACTAATGGATCTTTTTAGTGCTTATTAACACACTACCTTAAATACAACTCTCATGTCTGTTAGCATAACACACTTTTACGTTCTAGGTACCTGATGTTCCCATCAATAGTACCTTTAGCCTAAGAAAGTAAGAGGTGCTTGAACTGCAGTAATCATCAAAGCTTCCAAAGAGCTCAAAAAATTTTTGTTCTTATACTTATCTCAATGAAACTGTCTTTTCTCCCAATGTGTTGTATTTTTAATTTTTATTTTTCAGTTGTAGTTGGACACAATATTTTATTTATTTATTTTTTTTATGTGGTGCTGAGGATCCAACCCAGTGCCACACATGTGCTATGAGAGCATTCTACTGCTGAGCCACAACCCAGCCCCCACATTTTGTTTTTGTAAGAGAAATATATCAAGTATTAAAGAAACAAAATGATGGGTGACATTGAAAATCAGTAGTAAGATATTAGAATTATTTTTAATCTTAAATGATATTGACCAATGTTACTACCTTGGGACCAGTTAAGCAATCATATTTTGGAAGTGTTCAACTATTGAATCTCAGTCATGTCATACATAATGTACTTCATTGTCATTTGGGAGCTCTGAAGGAAGGGAAAGACATCAGAAGTCATGTTTCCTTGCATTTCCAGGGTCTAACCTTGTACTACTGTGAATTGAGAGATTGCAAAACACATCGTCATTTATCTAAAGGAAAAAAAAAACAACACAAAACTATTTTTCTTAATTTGAGATTTGAGGTAATTTTAAAGTAATTTCTCTTGTGCCTAATTCAGGACTACATGAGACAAGTATAAACTTATCATGTATGTAATACTTAAAACTACTTACTATAAAACTGAAATATGATCATTTGAAAAACGAATTTTCAAATGTTGCAAATGGCTGCTTTTCAATGTCTTTTCCAGTGGCAATGTTTATTCTAGAAACTTTTTTCTGGTCCTTTACTTCATGACATCTAGCAAACTTTACTGATAATCAAGGCTGAATAACTTATCTACAGTCAGTTTGTAATCAAATATGATGGAAAAACACATTTACACATGCTTATTATGTTGCTATATATTTTTAATGAACTATTTTAAGGATTGCTACTTAAAACTTTATTTTGTAGATGTTAAACCAGAAATGTTCTTTTTGTTATCAATACCCCAGTACAAATAGGAATTAATCTGGTATTAGTAATGGCATTTAAAATCCAGTCTTTATGGTTGATTTTCTTTTGTCCTTGCCTTCAGTCTGATAATGATTTTCAGGGAAAAACTGCATTCTTCAGAGTGACTTGGCATCTAAAATGTAATTAAATGCTTTTTATAAAAAGGACATTTTACAAGACTGTGTAATCATATTAAAATAATGACTGGATTCACTAATGGAAATTAAATGTGATGCTGGGTGTTCTGACAGTGTGGCCTGGAAGCTAGGTTTGCATATAAAAGTGTAATTTCTATCCCTGTGGGTGGATTTTGGATCTCAAAATAATTAGTTCTGTCAAATAATTAATTTTGTTGACAGGACTAAGTTCAGAATATACAACCTCACACACACATTACAATTATTCAGAATAACAAGATGATATAAAACAATAATTTTTTATTCTGGCCGTCAAACTTGAGCAGATCATTTCTTTTAGTACTTTTGCATTTCACGTTACTAACCTCAAATGTAGCATATAAGTCATTATCACTATTGCCATTTACATATAGAATATTTATTGTCATTGAAAATTGCTTTATATGTGTAAGTGTAGGAAACACTACCATTTGTACAAAACAGTGATACACTCTCTTCTGAAACTCTTAAGAAAATGCAGCTATGTAATTGTTTTGTATATTTTATTTATATTAATTTTTTACTCATGTGCAATTACAGTCTATGTTTTAAGTGTTTGTTTCTTTATTTTATTTATTTATATGCAGTGCTAAGAATCCAGCCCAGGGCCCCACATGTGCTAGACAAGCCCTCTACCACTGTTTTTCTGTGTTTTAAATCTTCTCTGTTTTTACTAGCATATTGTGATCTACAATTCCATAATTACTGTTGTAATGGTAGCACTGACAAATGCACTGTGACATTAGAATGACACCATTCTTTGGGTCTTTTGGTGTGTTTCTAATTATGATCTCCTTGGTTTCCTTTGTCCAGATGAAGTGTACAATTCAAATTGTTATCTTTTAAAATACTAATAATTAAAATTTTTTAAAATACTAGGTTGTTAGATATTTGAGATTCTGTAAATGTACTTTGTTGTGCTAGGTGAAATAATGTTTTTCCTTAGGAAAAGGTATTTAAGTGGTTAGTTTTCATGATTATCATTAGAATAAAAACTGGCTTTCAAACTTAAGAAAAATAAGCATGTTATATTGGATCACAATGGACTTTGTATTTTATTTTAAATGCTTCTTAAGTTATTTAGCAGATTTTTAAAAATCCACATTCATGTCAACCATAAAAAATATTTACTCTAGAAAATGACTATGATATTTCTTAAAATATTTATCACATGTCAGAAAAAAAGAAAATAATGTGATATCCATGGATTATATTACTGACTTTGACCTGTACTGGTAAGAAATGAAACCTAGCACTAGATTATGTGACAAAGCTAACAGTGTTATATACATATACTTTGATTTTTGATGTTGTTGTTATTGTTTCAGTTGATTTTTAGATCATTTGTCTTGAGGAATACAATAGCTCAAACTACAAAATTTGAAAAAAAAATTATGACCTTTCCTTTCTTTAATCCTAGCTTGAGTAGTTTATAAAGAAGCCATTTAAATGTAGCTAAATTGAAACAATACAAGGCAGTGATATATTCTTTGTTTCTAATGATCTCTTACTCTTAATTTTCATGTAAATGTCTTAATTTCTTGTTTATTAAATGGCCTTCAGTATAAAGACAAACATAATGTTGAGTGTCTAGTTTGAAGTAAAGCTTTAATAACCACAGAAGTAATAATTAAGAGTTTTATTCAAAACATTTTTATGTTGTTTGCTTTTGATTTAGGAGTGTCTGGTTTAATTGCATAGTGGTTAAATTTTCAGGCATATTCAATTTACATGCCTCTAAGACTTCTACCACCATAATGCTTAATTTAGAAATGTCATTTAAAATGGTTCTTAAAGATCAAATGCACTAGCCTGGCGTGGTGGCGCATGCCTGTAATACCAGCACTTTGGGAGGCTGAGGCAGGAGGATCACGAGTTCAAAGCCATCCTCAGCAATGGCGAGGCACTTAGCAACGCAGTGAGACTCTGTCTCTAAATAAAATACAAAAAAGGGCTGGGGATGTGACCCAGTGGACGAGTGCCCCTGAGTTCAATCCCTGGTACCACACAAAAAAAAAAAAAAAAAAAAAAAAAAAAAATCAAATGCACTTATTATTTTGGTAGCTGTGACATTTTAAGAATCCTCTTATAAATATGCATTTGTTGCTGTCTAAGTGTATCAATTAGCTCATGCTCAACAGTGATCATCAGTGTCAGAGAGTGTCAACATTTCATTTTCACCTTAAGAATTTCTTTAAATCAATAGGTTCTGTAGAAGATGACGTCTGGTAAAATATATGTGCTTAATAAATATAGGAGTAAAATGAGTTTTGAAGACTTTAAAACTAAATCTGTAAGTGCTATAGTACTTAGAAATAAAAATTTAATTGAGTTTGAGTAAACACAATTAAGTATTCTCTTAAGCTCAGAAAGCAATCTTATATATTAGCAGTCCTCAGGCAACATAGGGGCCTCTTATTAAAGGAATAAAAAATGAGGTCGAGAATAAAATTTTATCAGTTACCAGGTCTACTAATTTGCTGATTATTATGAACACTGACTACATATGCTTTTTAAAATTGACATATGCTATTGGTTTAATTAAATAACATGTGCAGAATTAATTCTAATTAAATCTCTTATTCTCTAAATTATGCTTTTTCATGTTAAATTTTCTAATTGTACTTCTGATTTTAATACCTTTTTTTTTTTTTTTGCTTCCACAGCTTTTAATGGAATTAACTGTTGGTTTCTGATAATAGGGTTTTGATATTGAAATAGATAACATGTATACCTGTTATAGAATATAGGCAAATAAGGATGCATGTTCTCTAAAGAGTAATTAGAAGTTACATATTTCATCAGACTTCATCTGTTTTGGATTTTCTTTTTCATTCACATGAAAAGGCAGTATATTCCTCAATTTTTTTTTTCACCAAAAATGTTTTAGAAAAGAAAAAAACATTTGGTCATTTTTTGGAAATGAATTTTGGATAAATAAATCAGGAATTTATTCAAAGTTATATGTTGAGTATTTCTTTATATTGAGCCATGCAATATATACCTTTTACATTACTAAAATTTTTCCAAATAAAATTTTTCCAAATAAGTAATACTTTGGGATTTGAGTTTTCTTGAGTATAATATTGAAAAGCTAAAAAAGCCGGTGATACCTATGGATCTAGTAGTTTATTTTATGACTGTATTATTTTGTTTCTTTGTTTAAGGATTAAAACTAGGTGAGCCAACCAGTACTGGCAACACAGACCAGCAACATCACCAACAAGAATGACCTCACGTTTATCAATTCCCATGTTTTCATCGACAATTTAAACACAGCCTTTGTCAAGAAGGTTGACGTTGACACTCTTTTTTCGAAGTATGGGAAAATAGTTGGATGCTCAGTTCACAAAGGTTATGCATTTGTACAGTACATCAGTGAGCAGCAGGTGAGAGCTGCAGTGGCTAGGAAATATGCCAGGATCATCTCAGGTCAACCACTGGGTAAGCCATGTTCACTTTCAGATGGCACAGTAGATTTTCTCTGCACACGTCTGCATATGGTTTCCTCTTTGAAAAGCCAGCACCAGTAATATCTTTTTCTTTTTTAACCAGTTATGGTACTTAAGTATTTATAGCTACGTTGTTTTCTTGTTTTCACTGTTTTGCATGTAGGTATCATATTTTCTGTGCAAGTTTATAAACTTGAGATCAAGAATGCTTTGAAATTTATGTTACTTCTACCAATCTTAACAGAACCAGGCAAATAATAAATTTGCATTACAGGTAACTTTATTTTCCTTGAAATGGTGTGTATTTTCCAGGAAACAATAGACTAAGTAAAACAACTTTGCTTATTATAATATTTGCTCAAAGTAGCTAATTATTTTCCTTATCTCCAATTTTTATTTTTGGGAAGGGTGCAGTAGAATATAGTAAAAGGAAGCAAACTTTGTAGAACTGAAAAAGGCATGTAATTCATTCATTTCTATGTATTTAGAAATCTTGTGTATCACAAGTGTTCAATCATGTACAATCATCAAGTATGTGCCTAATGTCCAAGGAATAATATTGTATTTTTTCAGAGAGAATAATGTAGTCTGAAGTAAAATTCCAAGACAGGAGAAAATATTTTGTAATTAATGTACAGGTAAAAAGTAACAATTAGATAATCTGTAGATGTTTTCCCACATGTAGAAAAATACAATCAATCTATCAATGATCCCCTAACATCTCTTGCTGTCCAGATTCACATCTCAAACTGATTGTTACACAACATCTACTCTTGATATCCAACAGGCATCTCAGAACAAAATTCTCGGTTTTCCACATCCCCCACCCTATTTCACCCTAAACTTCTCTCTTACAATTAATGGAATTTCTATTAATTCACTGTTATAATAAAAACCTAGCTTGTAACCCTGA
>CM046658.1:110485660-110504122 GCA_025594165.1 Tamias sibiricus | reverse complement strand
GGGTAGGAGCATATTAAAGTGAATCAGAAACAGTACTGGCACCAAACCAGACATGTAGGGAAATGTTAAGGGTTTTTTTGAGTTCTTAATGTATTCTGGAGAATAATCTTTGATCTGAGGTGTGTGTGTGGTAAAGTTTTTTTTCCCCATTCTGCAGGCTCTCTCTTCACGTTCTTGATTGTGTCCTTCGCTGTGAAGAAGCTTTGTAGTTTGAATCCATCCCATTTATCGATTCTTGGTTTTACTTCTTGTACTTTAGGAGTCTCGATAAGGAAGTGAGTTCCTAAACTGACATGGTGGAGATTTGGTCCTACATTTACTAGCATCAGGCCCAGGGTCTCTGTCCTAGTACCTCTGCCTTTGATCCACATTGAGTTGATTTTTATGCATGGTGAGAGAGATCGGTGTTTCATTTCATTTTACTGCTTATGGATTCCCAGTTTTCTGGGCACTGTTTTTTGACAAGTTTCTCTTTTCTCCAGTGTATGTTTTTGGTGCCTTTGTCTAGTGTGAGATAACTGTATTTATGTGAGATTGTCTCTGTGTCCTAGCTTCTCTATGATTGGTCTCTGTATCTGTTTTTTGCTGCCAATATTATGCAGTTTTCATTCCGTGGACCTAACATGCAGAAAGACTGTATCATGCTCCTTAGTCAGTCCATACTTTCCAGACAGTGACAGACCCAAAGGGTCCCCCATCCCTGTTTCTAAATGCCAGCTGAGTGTGAGCTGGTCCTGCTGTGAGGGTGTAGGTCAAAGTCAGGGCACCCTCCATGGCTACAGCAGTGGGCATCCTTCATCAGCCAGAGCAGCCACCTCAGCAGTCACATCACTAGTATGAGCTGGGCCTCTGAGAATTCAAGAACTGTCTCTGTAGAAGAGCTCCAGGGCACCTAAGAGCATATGCTGCATGTAAGATCCAGTTCCATTGAAGGAATGGGACAGACTGTGCAAAATGTTAGGGGATCAGGAGAGTTTGCTTTTCCAAAGAATTTTTTTTTAAATTTATCTGTTTTAATTAGCTATACATGACAGTAGAATGCACTTATGCCCTTTGATATATATAGATGGGATATAATTTCTCATTTTTTCTGAGTATAAATGTTGTAGAATCACATTGGTCATGCAGTCACATACATTCATAAAGTAATAATGTCTGTTTAGTTGTACTATCCTTCCTATCACCATGTCCTCTCCCCTCTCTTCCCTTCACTTCCCTCTGCCTAATCTAAGGTAACGGTATTCTTCTCTAGTTCTCCGCGCCCCTTATTTTGAATTAGCATCCATATATTTGAGAAAACATTTGGCCTTTGGTTTTTTGGGATTGAATTATTTCACTTAGCATGATATTATCCAACTCCATCCATTTACTGGCAAATGCCACAATTTCATTCTTCTTGAAAGCTGAGTAATATTCCATTGAATATCTATACCACATTTTCTTTTTTTATATTTATTTATTTTTATGTGGTGCTGAAGATTGAACTGTAGCCCAGCCCTATACCATATTTTCGTTATACATTCATCTATTGAAAGACATCTAGCTATTGTGAATTGAGTTTTTATAAACATTGACATGGCTGCATTACTGCAGTATGCTGATTTTAAGTCCTTTGGGTATAAACTGAAGAATAGGATAGCTGGGTCAAATGGTGGTTCCATTCCAAGTTTTCTAAAGAATCTGCATACTACTTTCCATAGTGGTTTGTACCAATTTGCAATCCCACCAGCAATGTACAAGGGTACCTTTTCCCCCCACATCCTCGCCAACATTCATTGTTGTATTGTATTCTTGATGATTGCCATTCAGACTGGAGTGATATGGAATCTTAGTGTAGTTTTGATTTACATTTCTTTAATTGCTAGAGATGTTGAACCTTTTTTCATACATTTGTTGATTGATTGTATTTCTTCTCCTGTGAAGTGTCTGTTCATTTCCTTAGCTCATTTATTGATTGGGTTATTGTTGTTGTTGTTTTTGGTGTTAAGTATTTTGAGTTCTTCATGTGTACTAGAGATTAACGCTTTATCAGAGATGCATGTGGTAAAGATTTTCTCCAAAACTGTAGCCTCCCTTCTCACATTGATTGTTTCCTTTGCTGAGAAGAATCTTTTTAATTTTAATTCATCCCATGTATTGATCCTTAATTTTACTTCTTGCACTTTAGGGGTCTTGTTAAGGAAGTCAGATCCTAGGCTGACATGGTGAAGATTTGGGCCTATTTTTTCTTCTATTAGGTGCAGGGTTTCTGTTCTAGTGCTTAAGTCTTAGATCCACTTTGAGTTGATTTTTTTGTGCATGCTGAGAGAGAGAGGTTTAATTTCATTTTGCTACATATGAATTTCCAGTTTTGCCAGCACTATTTGTTGAATAGGCTACCTTTTCTCCAGTGAATGTTTTTGGCACCTTTGTCTAGTGTGAGATCACCGTATTTATGTGGGTTTGTCTCTGTGTCCTCTGTTCTCTACCATTGTTCTACAAGTCTATTTTGATACCAATACCATGCCAGTTTTGTTACTATAGCTCTGTAGTGTAGTTTAAGGTTTGGTATTGTGATGCCTCCTGCTTTACTTTACTTGCTAAAGATTGCTTTGGCTATTCTTGGTCTCTTATTATTTTTCCAAATAAATTTCATGATTGCTTTCTCTATTTCTATGAAGAATGTCATTGGTATTTTAGAGAGAAATTGCATTAAATTCATGTAACTCTTTTGGTAATGTGGCCAATTTGACAGTAATAATTCTGCCTATACAGGAGCATAGAAGATCTTTCCATCTTCTGAAGTTTTCTTCAATTTCTTTCTTCAGTGTTCTGTAGTTTTTATTGTAGAGGTCTTTCACCTCTTTTGTTAGATTGATTGCCAGGTATTTTATTTTATTTTGAGGCTATTGTGAATGGGGGAGTTTTTCTAATATTTTGTTCAGTGGATTCATCACTGATGTATAGGAATGTGTTTGATTATGGGTGATTTTATATCCTGCTACTTTGCTGAATTCATTTATTAGTTCTAGAAGTTTTCTGATGGAATTTTTTGATCTTCTAGATATAGAATCATGTCATCAGCAAATTGTGATAGTTTGAGTTCTTGTTTGCCTATTTGTATTCCTTTAATTTATTTATTTTAATTGCTCTGGCTAGAGTTTCAAGGATGATGTTGAATAGAAGTGGTGAAAGAGGACATCCTTGCCTTGTTCCAGTTTTTAGAGGGAATGCTTTCAATTTTTATGCATTTACAATGATGCTTGCCTTGGGTTTAGCATATATAGCTTTTACAATGTTGAGGTATGTTCCTACTATTTCTGGTTTTTCTAGTATTTTGAATGTGAAGGTGTGCTATATTTTGTCAAATGCTTTTTCTGCATCTATTAAGATGATCATATGATTCTTGTTTTTAAGTCTATTAATATGATGAATTATATTTATTGATTTCCCCACATATTGAACCAACCCTGCATCACTGGGATGAACCCCACTTGATCATGGTGCACTATCTTTTTAATATTTTTTGTATGCAATTTGCCAGAATTTAGTTTGAGAATTTTTGCATCTATATTCATCAGGGATATTGGTCTGAAGTTTTCTTTCCTTGATGCATCTTTCTCTGGTTTTGGTATCAGGGTGATATTAGCCTCATAGAATGAGTTTAGAAGGGTTCCCTCCTTTCCTATTTCATGGAATATTTTGAGGAGTATTGGTGTTAATTCTTCTTTGAATGTCTTGTGGAACTTGGCTGCAAATTCGTCTGGTCCTGGGCTTTTCTTGGTTGGTAGGCTTTTGATTAGGTTTTCTATTTGATTACTTGCAATTGATCTGTTTCCATTGTGCATGATCTCCTCATTCAGTTTGGGTAGGTCATATGTCTTTGGAAATTTGTCAACATCTTCTATATTTTCTATTTTATTGGAGTACAAATTTTTGAAATAGTTTCTATTTATCTTCTGCATTTCAGACATGTCTGTTGTGATATTTCCTTTTTCATTTTGTATTTTAGGAATTTGACTTTTCTGTCTCTTTCTCTTCATTAACATGGCCAGGGGGTTATTTATTTTATTTATTTTTTCAAAGAACCAACTTTTTTTTTTTGGCCAATTTTTTGTGTCGATTTTATTGATTTCAGCTGTGATTTTAATTAGTTCCTGTCTTCTGCTTTTGGTGTTGATTTGTTCTTCTTTTTCTAGGGGTTTGAGATGTAATATTAGGTCATTTATTTGTTGACCTTTTATTCTTTTAATGAATACACTCAATGTAATAAATTTTAAATTTTCCTCTCAATACTGCCTTCATAGTGTTGCAGAGATTTTGATACATTGTAACTATGTTCTCATTTACCTCAGAGAATTATTTTATTTCATCCTTGAATTCTTCTACTATGCATTCATCATTAAATAGTGTATTATTTAGTCTCCATTTGTTAAAGTAGCTTCTGTTTTTTACTTTATCATTGGTTTCTAATTTCATTCCATTTTGATATGGTAGAATTTAGGGTATTCTCCTGTTTTTTTGTATTTATTTTGTGGCATAAGATATGGTCTATTTTAGAGAAGGAGACAAGTTCTAATGAAAAGAAAGTATATTTGCTCATTGATGGATGAAATACTCTATATATTTATATTAATTACAAATTGATTGTATTATTTAGTTCCATAATTTTTTTTTTTTTTTTTTTTTTTTTTTTTTTTTTTTTTTTTTTTTTGGTACCAGGGAATTGAACTCAGGGGCACTTGACCCCTGGGTCACATCCCCAGCCCTTTTTTGTATTTTATTTAGAGACAGGGTCTCACTGAGTTGCTAAGTGCCTCGCCATTGCTGAGGCTGGCTTTGAACTCGCGATCCTCCTGCCTCAGCCTCCCAAAGTGCTGGGATTACAGGTGTGCGCCACTGCGCCCGGCATAATTTTTTTTTAATTTTTGGACCTTTATTTTATTTTATTTTATATACATTGCTGAGACTCGAACCTAGCGCCTTACACATGATAGACAAGTGCTCTACCAGGGATCCACAAACCCACCCCTCTATAGTTTCTTTATTTAGTTTTTGTTGGGCAGATCTGTCCAGTAGTGAGAGAGGTATGTTAAAGTCACCCAGAATTATTGTGTTGTGTTCTATTTGATTCTTGAAATTGAGAAGGGTTTCTTTGATGTATGTATATGTCTATTGTTTGGGACACAAATATTTATAATTGTTATGTTCTGCTGATATATACTTCCCTTAAGAAGTAAGAAATGTCCTTTGTTGTCTCTTCCAATTAACTTTGGCTTGATTTCTACTTTATCTGAGATGAGAATGGAAACCCCTGGTTGTTTACACAATCCATATGAGTGGTACATTTTTTCCCATCCTTTCGCCTTCAGCCTGTGGATGGCTTTGCCCATGAGGTAAGTCTATTGAAGAGATCATATTGTTGGGTCTTGCTTATTAATTCAGTCTGCCAGTCTGTGTATTCTGATTGATGAGTTTAGCCCACTAATATTCAAGGTTATTATTGAAATATGATTTGTGTTTCCACACATTTTGACATATATCTTTGGTTGAATATTCCTTTAGTGTGGATGCTCTCATTGCTGATTTTCACTTTTTTTTCCCCACTTCATCCACATGGAATATTTTGTTGAGAATGTTGTATAGTGTTGATGTTCTAGTGGTAAGTTATTTAATTTTTGTTTTATCATGGAGAACATCTTTCTGCCAAGGCTCTGAATGACATTCATTGATATCCATCTACTAGCGAGGTGCCCTATAGCCCTTGGGGCCCTCAGAGTGGAAGGTGCCATCCCTGTTCACGTGTATACCTGCGTGCACGCAAGGAGGGCTGAGTCAAGACATGAGCACCAACTACCAGGACCCAAGCACTGACCAGATTTTCAACAGATGCAGATGACAGCCCCAAAACTTTGGTAAGCTTGCTTTCTGCTTCTCATTTGTCTGTTCAAATATATTTGTCATTTGTTTTCTCTGCACACGTCTGCATATGATTTCCTTTTTGAAAAGCCAGCACCAGTAATATCTTTTTCTTTTTTAACCAGTTATGGTGCTTGAGTATTTATAGCTATGTTGTTTCCTTGTTTTCACTGTTTTGGGTGTAGGTATCATATTTTCTGTGAAAGTTTATAAACTCGAGATCAAGAATGCTTTGAAATTTATGTTACTTCTACCAATCTTAACAGAACCAGGCAAATAATAAATTTGCATTACAGGTAACTTTATTTTCCTTGAAATGGCATGTACTTTCCAGGAAAATATAGACTAAGTAAAACAACTTTGCTTATTATAATATTTACTCAAAGTATCTAATTATTTTCCTTATCTCCAATTTTTATTTTTGGGAAGGATGCAGTAGAATATAGTAAAAGGAAGCAAACTTTGTAGAACTGAAAAAGGCATGTAATTCATCCATTTCTATGTATTTAGAAATCTTGTGTATCACAAGTGTTCAATCATGTACAGTCATCAAGTATGTGCCTCATGTCCAAGGAATAATATTGTATTTTTTCAGAGAGAATAATGTAGTCTGAAGTAAAATTCCAAGACAGGAGAAAATGTTTTGTAATTAATGTACAGGCAAAAAGTAACAATTTAGATAATCTGTAGATGTTTTCCCACATGTAGAAAAATACAATCAATCTATCAGTGATCCCCTAACATCTCTTGCTATCGAGATTCACATCTCAAACTGATTGTTACACAACATCTACTCTTGATATCCAACAGGCATCTCAGAACAAAATTCTTGGTTTTCCACATCCCCCACCCTGTTCCACCCTAAACTTCTCTCTTACAATAAATGGAATTCCTATTAATTCATTGTTCTAATAAAAACCTAGATTGTAACCCTGATTCTTCCCTTCCCCCTACATTCCAAATATAATCCATCATTAGGTTTGCTTGCTAATATATCCCTAACCTAGTCACCTCCTAAGTCTGCATTGCAGGCCAGCTCATGCAGGCCTCCCTCTTACATCCGTGTATTACTTGAGACTCCCTAGCTTTTCTCTTTCCATTCTTACCATGTGTCTTTTAAAAACATCAAATAGATTATGCTGTGTCTAGATCTCTAAGGCCTTGTTGTATAGAATAAGAAGTGCATTCTGTAGAATGCCTGCAATGTCCTACCATCACATTTTCACTCTCCTCCTCTCTGCCTTCCTGTGCCATTCTTGTGAGGCTGTCCACCTGGATGTGCCTCAAGCCTTCCAGATTATTCCTACTTCAGTGGCTTTGGACTTGCTAGTTCCTCTACTGTTTTTTTTTTTTTTTTTTTTTTTTTTTTTACTACCTGCTTTACTGTATGCCGTGCTCAATATTTACCTCCAAAAAGAGGCTGTTCTTGACTAGCCTATCTAAATAAATAAAGTCTCCTTCTGCCCCATCACCTTCGCTGTATATGCTGTGATTCAACTTCCCATCCTTTGTAGCCCTTATTAGTATATGATTCTATGCTTTAATGTTTATGTTACCTCTGTCCTGTTCATATACATAAAACCAAATGACAATATGAAACACACAAATGTATTGAGATATCAAGTTTGAAGAGTGTTAAAGAATATTGTGAGCAATATCAAATTTTATAAGATACTGAAGAAAAATGTTCCAGCAGAAAAATGTTTCATGGAATTCATGAAAATGTAAATTAATTCTAAGAAATAGTTTTTGAGAAAAAATACAAAAGATACTATACTTAAGTGGCTGTGAGTATAAACATAAAAGTAATCATTGAGGAATATGGTTTTTATTTACCTTACTCTTGTTCAGTTCTCCATATCTTTTTAGTTTTCCAGTTTTCTCTTTTTTCTTAATGTCTCCATTTTGTTTATTTACCTTGATACTCTGACCTTTTTGTTTTTCCTACACTGAAATTCTTACTTCAAAGCCACATTCAAACCAATTTCAATAGAAACTCCACTTATTGCCTGTACCCTGATTGTTATCAACTAGCAGATCCTTTTGAAATGCACTTAGCTATTTCTGATTTTTAAAAAAATTGTAAATGTAATGTCAATTGAAAGTCTGGTTCACTTTTTTTTTTTGAATGAAATAACAGACATTTATTTCTCAGTTCTAAAGATGGGAAGGTCAGGATCAAGATCTGGTTCACTTTTAAATGAACGATAGCTAAATTTCTAGAGTTACATTCCCTATACCACTCAACTGATCATGACCTTTTTGTAGAATAATGGATGGAGAAAGAGAAATATCCACATCAAAAATTTAGTTTCTTAATTTAGTTCCTGGAAAAAATGCTAACACCAGATCTCTTTGCTTTGAGAGGAACCAAGTTAACTGTGCCATTAATAAAATGCCATTTCTTATGCGCCCTCATTCTTCTTGGATCCTCTTAGTTCTATCCTCAGAACAGTCTCTGGAACACTTAAATAAATCAGCCATAATCACACTTTGTGCCCAAACGCAAGTTAAATACTTTATTCCTTTTGAAGGGGAGCAGTTACTGGGGATTGAATTCAGTCAGGGACACTCAACCACTGAGCCATATCCTCACCCTATTTGTATTTTATTTGGAGAAAGCATCTCACTGACTTGCCTTGCGCCTCGTCGTTGCTAAGGCTGGCTTTGAACTTGTGATCCTCTTGTCTCGGCCTCCTGATCTGCTGGGATTACAGGCTTGAGCCACCACACCCAGGTAAATGCTTTATTTTTTTATTTCAAATGCAATTCATCGCTTTTTTTTGTCGAAGCTGACTTTTCATACAAAGAAAATGCTTGACAATTTAACTAATAGCTTTTCTTTTCAGGTTTAATGTCCAAATATGCCCTCCTTTTCTTAAACCATATCACTAGAAGTTCAGGCAAAGACTCATCTTCAAGTTGTTCCCTATAGAAAGTTATATCCTCAATCAAGCCCTGAAGTAGAGCCTCAGTTTTCAGCTAGTGTACCTTCTTGGGGCCTTAAGTGCTGCACATTTGTTTTGGTGTCTTGGGCAAAACTTAAGTTCAAATAAATCTCAATCAGTTGTTTTTGAATATTATTTGAATCTCAAATAAATGCCCCATGAAACCATGTGTGCCCTTGATATGAACTGGCATGATCATAGATAAAATAATAGATTATTATAAGATGAAAATTTATATTAGCTTCACGTATCACAGCTTATTTAAGCATTGTCTTTTCTCTTTAGAGTGGGAAAGACTCATTGACTGAGCCATACACTGGTTCAATAATTTATCTTCATTTCTTTTATTTGATTTTCAGTTGTGTATATCCCTGTATCATCTGCTGACTCAGAAAATTTTTTCACTATCACTATGTATTTTAAAATGTTTTTATGTAATTTAGATAGCAAACATCATTAATACTAGGAGAAATTCTACATATTAAGGTGAATTCTTAAAGCTTAAAGGAAATTATAGATAATATCCTTAAAGTAAGAATCAGTTTTTGTTTGTTTTTGTGTGTGGTGCTGGGGATTGAACCCAGGGCCTTGTGCATACAGCTACCAACCGAACTATATCCCCAGCCCAAGAATTGGTTTTGCCTAAGATTTATTAAATGGCCAATGTTATTAATAGCTATTTTGATGTTGCAAATAAAAGGGCCACTGAAAGATCATCAGCTGGTGATTGGTATGTGGAAATGCCTTTTAGTAAAAGAATATACCAGGTTGGGGCAGATTAGTATGATTGATAAAACTAGAAGCAGGCACAAGTGTTGGTAGTCTACTCAAAGAGTTCAAGTGTTTTAGTCAGCTTTTTCGCTGCTGTGACTAAAGGACCTGTCCAGAACAATTGTAGAGGATAAAAGGTTTATTTGAGGGCTCATGGTTTCAGAGATCTCAATTCATGGACAGGAGGCTTCTCAGGGCTTGAGGTGAGACAGAAAATCATGGTGGCAGAGTGTGGCAGAATGAAGCAGCTCATGTGATAACTAGGAAGCAGAGAGATAGCCATGCCCCCCTTGAACCACTTCCTCCAGCTACCTGCCTCCAGTTAATCCTATCAGGGAGTAATTCACTGATTATGTTAAGGCTACAACCCAATCATTTTTTCTCCAAACTTACTTGCATTGTCTCACATGTTAGCTTTTGGGAAAACACCTCACATCCAGACCATAATATCAGGTTTCAAATTAATAAGATGAAAGAGGGAAAAGGTGAGGAAAAGGAGGTAAGATCAATAAAACAATAATAACTAGTTGGCACCACAGGTGAGAAAGAGTGAGAGAATCAAGCATGAGCTCCATATTTCTGTGTTGAGCCCTTGCTGGTCCCTAGGATGGATAGTCTTACAAGTCTTTAGGCTGATGGATAATGGTTTTTAATGGAAAAGAGTTTGGTATAAGACAGTGAGTTCATGAGAGAATATACACTGTTAAATGTGATGGGCATGCCTAAGGTTATCCATGTATGTGTGGTAGCAAAATCATGTATTCTTGGACCCAAAACTAAGTGGATAGATTTGAACTAAGGGTATAGATTATGAGTTAACACAAGTAAAAGCTCCAGAGATGATAAACTTACAATGAATCTATGGAGAAACCTTTGTGTCTCTAAAAAGAATGAATCTGACATAACTTTCCTATGTTCATAAATGAACAAATACACCCACCATTGAAACTCCACATGATATACACCACAACCATGTAATTCTATTTAAAGTAAATTATACTCCATGTATGAATAGTATGTCAAACTACACTCTACTGTCATGAATATCTAAAAAGAACAAATAAAAACAAACGAAGAAGACCCTTTTTGGTAAACCCTCTGCAAAAGTCTAAATCAAAACTGTTTTCTGGGTTCATATGTGCATGCTTGCAGGGACTTCTCCCAGGGTCTGTCCCTACCTGTTCTCCTTCTTGTCCTCCTATTGCTGCTTCCAGCCAGTGTCCACTATCCACCTGCTAAAGTTGAAACAAAACTTTAAAATGATTTGTACTGACTACTTTTTGAAGGAGAAATCTTACTAGTATCCTTTTAAAGGAAAACATCATGTAGAGGTTAGAGATTCGGTTTAGATCCATGCCAATTTTATGTATCCACCGATTACAAGGACTTGATTGTACTTGTTTTAGAAATAAACATTCATAATGTCCTTATTTTCGGATTATTTCACTGTTCCAATTTTACTTTTGCAAAAGGCAAAATTTATGAACTTTAGAAGTTATCTATTAAGAAGGGAAGGAACAAAACACTAAAAAAAAAAAATGATCCATAGAAATCATTCTTCTTCTATAAACTGTAAACAGATCCCTGTCTTAGCAAAGTCTGGTTAAGCAGAAGAATGCAGAAAATGGAGAATGAGGTTAATTTCATTCACATTTTAAAAGTCTTTCAAATGTGGATGAAATGCTAAGTAGGAGCAAAATTAGAAGCAATTGTTAATTTTAAAGTAAATGTGATCCATGCACTACTTAACCCTGATGCTGAAGGAAGTAATGGAAATGATTTTGTAGAGAGGAAGATGGGGAGAGATACTCAGCATGTCTTGTAACAAACACTTCTTACAGTCTGTCAGGCATGTCCTCAGAGTAGTGAATGTGAGATGTATCATTATCACCAACCACATTTGCATCCAGTGATCTTCTCAAAACATAAATCCTATCATGTCACTCTCTGATTAAAACTTTCAGGGACTTCTCCTTGTCCTTGGAAAAAAGACAAAGACCTTTGTCTTAGCCGACAAGTTCTACATCATCTGTGCCTTGGTCCTCTGCAGACTCACATCACATATGCCTCAGCCTTGCTCAGTGAGGCATCTAAACTGATGTCTTTGTGTTTTTTGAAGAGTGCAAGTTCTTACCCTCAACAGGGCCTTTTCACGTGTTGTTTTGACTGCCTGGAATGGCCTTCCCCAGAAAGCTTCAGATAACTTCACTTCCCTTCCCCACCTCTTCATTCCTTTTACCTGGCTATTCATTCTTCAGATCCCAGACTAATGTTCATTACTTTAGGGAAATCTACTTCACTTGCTCAAGTCTTGTTCAAATGTTTTACTTCCCTTTCTAGCAGGTATCTTCCTTTCAATTGTGTTTTTGTATTTACCGTTTTGTAATTGATATTGTTATCCCTTTCCCTCAAGGCTATAAATTCTATGAAGGCATTACTAAATAAATATATATATGTAGGCTTAAATATGTAAATATATAGGCATAAATATATTAACATATTTAGAATTTTTTTAAACTCATCTCCTTGAAAGATGTTGAAAATCATTGAATAGAAACATGACCTTAGAACAGACATTTCCATAATTGCCGTCCACTCACTCCTTGATTACTTCCTGTCATCCTCCACATTGACTCTATGCTGTCTTATCTCCACACCTTAGCTGTTGGTTTTTCCTATTGATAAATGGCCTTTACCTCCATCTTCATGTAGGAATTCTCTTTGTTTCAGGTTTTACTCAAATGCTGCATCCTTCATACAGGTCTCTCTAAGTGTCCAAGTCAAACTACTGTCTTTTCTCTGTTTAGATAGTGTAGTATAATTTTTATTGTTAATTTTTACTTAAGTTCTTTGACATAGGAAATTATCTTTATTCTACTAATCTGTTTGTTTCATATGAGTTATTACTAAATCTTGTTTGTTGTATTCTCAGTGTATAATGTGTTGCCTTGTCCAAAGCAATCCATACTATCTAATGAAGGTTATGCATTGAACAATGTGGTATTTTTTAAATCACCTATTGCTTTCCAGATACTGCTCTTAGCAATGAAGTCAATAACATATTGTTAGGGATGGGAAGATGACACACAAATAGATTCACAATATGCTAGTAATGCTAAGTGCCTTGGAGAAAAATAAAGCATGTAAGGGGGAAAAGAAGTTTTGGAAAGTGGGATGGGTTATTTCTCTATTTGGAGTAGTTAGGAAAAGCCATTCTTATTAAGGTGCCATTTGATCAGACAGGAGATAGTTCTGTTTTTCTGTGCCTAGTTCCAGGTAGAAACAGCATAAGTAAAGTCTCTTGGGATAGGAGTGTAAACAAAGGACCAAGGAGTTCAGGATATATCATACATACATGCAGTATTACTTCCCATTTTTGTGGTTGTACATGATGTGGAGTTACACTGATTGTGTATTCATATAGGAACATAGGAAAGTCATTTCTGATTTATTCTACTGTCTTTCCCTTTCCCACCCTTCTTCCCCCCATTCTTCCGTGTGCAATATAGTGAATAGCCACTGCTCCCTCCCTCTCTCCCTCCCTTCCACCTATATCAGAGACAGCATATCAAAGAGAATATTAAGCCTTTGGTTTTGGGGGGGATGGGCTTATTTCACTTAGCATGAGAGCCTTCAGTTCCATTTATTTACCAGCAAATGCCATAATTTCATCCTTCTTTATGGCTGAGAAATATTTTTATTGTGTATATGTGCCACATTTTCTTTATCCATTCACCAATTGAAGACTACCTAGGTTGGTTCCATAGCTTAGCTATTGCGAATTGAGTTGCTATAAACACTGTTGAGGCTGTGTCACTATAGTATGCTGATCCTTTGAGTATATGTGATGAATTATGTAAGTGGTTTGGATTGAGAAATTGTAGTTTCATGCATTCCTCCTTAGAATTATGTCTACAGGGCTGGGGATGTAGCTCAGTTGGTAGAGTGCTTGCTTTGCATGCACAAAGGCCATGGGTTCAATCCCCAGCACCGCAAAAAAAAAAAAAAAAAAAAAAAAAAAGGTATTATGTCCACCTACAACTAGAATTATGTCTACATGGATAGCATCAGGATGGTCTGATTGAGCATCCCCAATGTGAACATAGATGCCAGTTTTAGAGCAGAGATGTACAAAGGCTTACTGATAATACCCCTGATACAGATTAACACTAAGTGGAAATAAGTATTGTTCTGCCTCATATGTTTAGCCACAGGTTTTTATAGGCTGTAGCCAATAGCTGGTTTTCCCTGCTGCAGTACCTATTGTCATTCATATTCTCTCTCTCTCTCTCTCTCTCTCTCTCTCTCTCTCTCATTCTCTGTGTGTGTGTGTGTGTGTGTGTGTGTGTGTGTGTGTGTGTGTATGATGACCTAGTCCTTGTAGTCTACTTAACAATGCTCTGCACAAAGACACAAAGGTACCTTTTGTAAAGGGCAAGCATGTGTACATTTTCTTTTAACTTCTCTATTTTCCAAAACAACTTTGCTATCATGCATCACCTGCTTCTTCAGATTCTATCTTATAAGAATCTGTGCTATATTTATCTCTAGACTTCCATAAAACCCATGACATTACCTCTGCCCCAGGATGGTCTGTGAAAAATGTCATTTTTTCTATTCGAAGAATATTACAACTTAAAAATAAGTGGATTTGCATTCAAACACACACAAAAAAAATTAGACATGTGATGCAACTGGCACCTACAAAGTAAGACTTGCTAAAATCAATATCATTCTATCTTTTTCTAATACACTCTCTTATATCATTCAGAAATGTATTCTCTCAGTCCATGCCTCCCTTCCCTGTTTTGACATTTTTTGCTTTTACCACGTATAAGTTTTTTAATTCAGTAAAATCCCATCTGTTTTTTGCTTTTGTTAACTGTATTTTTGGGGTCATTTTCAAAAATATTAACCAAGACAATTTTAAAAAAATATTTTTTAGTTGTATTTGGATACAATACCTTTATTTATTTACTTTTATGTGGTGCTGAGGATCAAACCCAGTGCCTCGTGAGAGCTCCACCACTGAGCCACAACCCCAACCCTAGCCAAGACCATTATTAAGAACATTTTCCTTGTTTTTTTATAGTTACAGATCTACATTTAATTCTTTAGTCCAACTGAGTTGATTTTTTAATGTGGTAAGAGTTAAAGATCTAAATTTCGTTCTTCTGCATGTTGCCATCAGTTTTCCCAACACTCTTTATTGAAGAGATTGTCTTTTTCCCCATTGTGTGTTCTTGGTAGCTTTGCCAAAAGTCAGTTGGATGTACATATGTGGATTTACTTGGAGGTCCTCTATTCTGTTCCATTGGTATGTATAACTGGTTTTTTTGAGCCATTTGTCTAGTTACAGGTTAATATCCAAAATATATAAAGAGCCCAAATAGCTCAATCGTAAGGAAACAGAAAATTTAATTGAAAAATGGACAAAGAGCCTGAAAAGTTATTTCTAAAAAGAAGACATGAAAATGACACCTGGGTATATAAAAAATGTTGTATATCACCAATCATCATAGAAATGCAAATTGAGATACCACCTTACATCTGTTAGAATGAGAATTACCAAAAAGACAAATAGAATTTAAAAAGCTATACAAATAGTAACACATTGTCAAGGATATAGAGAAAAAGGTACCTTTTTATATTATTTATAGAAATGTAAATTGGTATAGTCCTTAGGGAAACCACTATGGCGATTCTTCAAGAAATTCATGAAGCCGGGCGCGGTGGCACACGCCTGTAATCCCAGCACTTTGGGAGGCTGAGTCAGGAGGATTGCGAGTTCAAAGCCAGCCTCAGCAATGGCGAGGCACTTAGCAACTCAGTGAGACCCTGTCTCTAATAAAATCCAAAAAAAAAAGGGCTGGGGATGTGGCCCAGTGGTCTAGTGCCACTGAGTTCAATCCCCGGTACCAAAAAAAAAAAAAAAAAGAAAGAAATTCATGAACAACTGCCAAATGATCCAGCAGTTCCCCTTCTGGTTATATACTCAAAGCAAATAAAATCAGCTCTCTCAAAAAGAAAGCACCCCATTCTTTGTAGAGTTATTCACAATAGTCAAGATATGGAATTAGCCTATATGTTCATTAGCACATGAATGGATAAAGAAAATGTGTATGTACATAATAGAATAGTATGCAATTCTAATTAAGAGGGAAATTCTGTCATTGTGACTACATGGATGTACATGGAGGCTATTATTCTAAGTAAAATAAATCATTCACAGAAGGATAAATACTGCACAATCTCATCTGTGCAATCTCAAAAAGTGTAACTCACAGAAACAGAGTAGAATAGTGGTTGCTGGAAGCTGTGGCGATAGGAGATGATGTTGTCAAGGATATAAAATTTCTGGTAGATAGGAAGAATAAATTCAGGATATCTGCTGTAAAACACGGTGACTATAGTTATAAAAAGTGTGCAGAATGGTTGAAAATTGCTGAGAGTTGTGGCATTTTCCATGCAATGCAGTCGAGCAAAAGTTCCTCATCATATAAGGGGTACGGGAGCAAAAGCACCTCCCTTACCAGATAGATGTTCACACATCTATAAGGTGCTGAGAGAGTTAATCCTGTCTGTGTATGTTCTCACTGTCTCCTGTCTGTGTATCTTCTTATTGTTCTGTTTACTGCTCATATATGTGGCCGCTAGCTGTCACTACATTAACTATTAAGAATGAGACTGGTTCTAGAAATTATAACCTTATGGAATCTGAGTTAGAAGCATAAAAACATTTTCTAAAGTTGTACTAATATAGCAAGTTTCTAGTTAGGAAACAGCTTTTGTAAATGTCCTCTGTTTGCCCACTTCTCATTATAATCAAGAGCACCAAGAAAAGGCTTTAAAGGTCTTTTTGTGACTGATAAGGATTCCTTTTTACTTTTGAAGTAGTTTAAGATATATATACAAGTTACTTAGGGTAGAAGTCCTTCAGAGCTAACATTTGGCTATGCTTCCCTTCCCTGTCCCTAGGTTCTAAATAAGACTATTATAGAAAAACAATAGTGCTTTGAAACCAGGCAGAAAAAATTAACTTCAATCAGGCAGATAAACAGGTGTGCGGAGGAATGGCTTCAGAGAATCCATGAGAAATGAATCTGACCCAGACTAGTTACAGATAAGTGTGGCAAAATTGTAAGATGTTCAGACAGTACGTGACCCCCGCCTGCACAGGACCTTGAAACATGTAGGGTAAAAGATTAAAATGTCTGAAATATAATCAACAGATGTTGCCGCTTCCCTGAATCTTATGACTGTGATGTAACCACAAAAAGTTAATGTATGCTGCCAAAAAATATGCTTATATACTTGCAAAAAAAAAAAAAGAAAGTAAAAAAAGAGAAGATCCAGCAGCCTAACTCGTGTGTCTATTTGCTGATTTCTTTCATCTGCTGACTCTTTTCACCAGCACCATCAAGAAAAACCCCCCTCCTCTTTGCTGAAGCTGGCCTTCAGCAGAGAGTCAATATTAAATATTCTCACTACAAAACCATGATGAACATGTGAGAAAGCAAATACATCAATTAGCTTGACTTAACCATTACAAAACGTATACAAATACCAATGCATCATGGTATACACTATCGATATAGACAATTTTATTTGTCGTTGAAAAAGTTAAAACAGCTGGGTGTGGTGATGCACACCTGTAATTCCAGCAGCTCAGGCAACTCAGTGAGACCCTGTCTCTAAATAAAATACAAAATAGGGCTGGGGATGTGGCTTAGTGGTCAAGTGCCCCTGAGTTCAGTCCCAGGTATACCCCCACCCCCAAAAAAAGGTAAAATAAAAATAAAATGAAATTGTGTCATAAACATAAGTACTTTGATATGATTATAAGAAAAGAGGGTCATTCATGAGCATCACTAGAAAGTGGGGTTAGGAAGTATTCTTTTCATTTTCTGTTGTTTCCCATCTTTGGAGGATCAGAAAGCAACTATTTTAAAAACTATGATCTGGCGTAATTGTGTTTTGGGGAATGTCCCTCTTTGATTGATCCATATGAAATTGCAATTTTTGTAAGTCAAAAACATGACAATTTCATATGACTGTACCTAAATACCAGTGGACAAGAAAAGGAGAGACAGGTGAACAAAAACTCATTACTCCAGAACAACTTAGCACTAAAAATCAAAGGCAGGGCTTGAGCTATAATAGCTCATATAAAGTAATTTTACTTCCCACTTTCTGATTCTGTTCCTTCATTTTTCTTTCCATATTATTGCTTCTCAGTAATGGTATCAACTAGAAATTTTTAAATTATGACTCAAAGTGACCTCATTTCTAAAGCATTTAAAGTTTTCACAGGTGAAACCTTTCTCAAAAGCTTTGGTGTTTCAAATACATGGATATACATTCTATGTCAATAATTCACAATTTAAAATCTTTACACTGTTAATTTTTAGTAACAACGTAAATGACAGGTTTCATATCTGAAGTATAAATAATTTACCATCATTAATTCTCCTGAATGATTGGGCCCAACCTTTTTTCTCAATTTTTGCAAATTTCTGACATAAAACTTAGAATGTAAAGGTTGAAAAAAGCTATTAGAATAATTTCCAGGTAACAACAGATTTTTCTTTTCAAAATATAATGGAAATTTCCAAGAATTTTTACTGACTTTTTGAATTTGGTAGTTTAAAAAAAGGTAAAATTGTCAGAGTAGCTATAAGTAATTCAATAAAGGACTGAAGGCAAAATATTATATATTTGCTAAATTTATGTAAAGGTTCTTATCTGAGTTCATTCCAGCACCAAGATAAAATCATCAGGATCATAAGATTGCATTCTTTGTGATTCAGGTAGTTTACTTTTACTCTCTTCCTAACAATCATTG
>CM046658.1:110466368-110485560 GCA_025594165.1 Tamias sibiricus | reverse complement strand
TTAACCTCAGGATGAGACCCCCCAAATCATTTCTGCACTGTTGGCTTGAGCTCATGTATAATTATGCCATAGCAAGAAAAGTAGATAGAATACAAATGATACCATGTCATAATATTGATGTTAAAAGAAGGCAGAATGTCTCAGAGATTCTTCAGTTCAAGAGACTATTGATCAGACATCTGTATCTAGAGTTCACCATCCTTTATGCACAAGGTTGACCCCTGCTATGCCTCTCATTGTGTGGTCCTTCTGTGACTGTACCTTATAGGTGGACTTGAGCCTCGTTCTTCATCAACTTGTTATCTGGCCAGTACAATGGGCACTCGTGGCTCTCCCTCTATTTCTCATAATGTGGTGCCTAAACTATGTCCATCAGACGAAAATGGTCTCCGGGATCATTTTTGAAAGGAAGGACCTGTTTTTTTGGGAGGTGCACCCTTCAGGTTTGAATCAGGACCATCCAGGAGGCTGTAGCTTCTAAACCACCTTGATTTCATCTGTCATTCCCTTTCTCAGCAGTCTCAATGGTGAACTGCAGGAGGAGAAAGAGAATGACCTCCTGCTAGACGAGAAGTATTTTCTACCCTCTGGTCATCCTGATCCATCTGACTCACAAGAACTTTTGAAAAGCTCTGTCTTCCCATCAGATGAGCCGGAAGTCAGCTCTGCTGTGGATGAAGCCCGTGAGTACTCCTGTCATAATTCAGATGAATCCAACTTGTCTCCCTGGTAAAGCACAAATTCTCTGCACTCAACTCTGCCATGTAGCCTGAGGTGTATGCATGAGAGCAAGGAGACCCGTTGTGTTTCAGAGTAGGTGCAGAGGACAGGTTTTTTTTTGTCCTGTTCTGCAATGTTCCATCCATAGGTTTGCAGGTAACAATTCTATATTATACACACACACACACATACATATACACATACACATGCACACACACACAAGTTAACAAATCTAACACTACAACATGTTCCAACAGGGATTGGTCAGACCTTAGTCTTTATAGGGGTCATTTCATTCCTTCTGCAGTGTTCTTGCAAATTGCATTTATTGATCCATGCTTTCCCCTCTTCTTGGCGTGTGATCGAAGATTTATAAAATCATTGTGGAGATCTCTTATGGTACTTGAGTCCCAACTCAGTTTCTTGACTTCCTTTAAGAAGGCTTTCCTTCAATTAATCATTCCCATTTCTGTTCCTCCATACATTGCTGTAGTTTTCAACCCTAAGAAGCAGAAATTATTTTTTCCTCCAGAGATTATAGGTTGAATCATATATTCAGTCTGTGAGTTATATTCTCTTGTAAATTGTCAATGGCCAGTGTGTGTTCATGATGAGGAACTGACCCAGTCATTCATACAACAAAGAGCATTTCTTTCTACAATTTCCAGAAACGTCACTCTTGTTGAACAAGAGCCCTGTTTGATGGCAGCTTCATGGAGTATATATATATAAAAAAAAATCAGTTCTTCTTTGCTCTCACTCAAGGTGCAGTTGAACTTTTCCTCAGCTAAGCCTTTGAAATTCATGGGAATCTTTACTCACTAAGTCAATTTGTAGGAAAAGCAGAAGTCTGTGATGTCTCACTGTATGAGAATGTTTTATAGTAAAATTAACCTTGAGAAAAATTATTTTCCAACCTTTGGTTCAGTAAGTGCCTTTTCATGGTGTGACTGTCTTCTTTCTCTTCTCCCCATTTTTGCTGAGGTACAATGATGCAAAGGCTTATTCTCAATGTCACAGCATTTCAGAAACAGAAATACAACATATATTGTGAGCCATGACCACAGCCAAGTGAGCTCTGTATATAGTCTGCTACATTAAATCATCAAGAAACACTATCCAGTAGTTGGTGGTGTCTCTACAGTAGTGCTGAGGACACTGGGAGACTCAGCGATGTCACTTAACCTGCCCCCAAATCACCACTAGAATGTGGTAGGAACACTGGCCCCATGTCTGTCTCATTCATCAGATAACGTGTCTACTGTTATGCAGCCTGACCATTCAAGGACTATGTGGGGTTGGTTGTTCACCCATTCCTGATTTTCACAAGCAGAGTGGGAACATGTTAAGAGCAGGACATTGAGTGAGAAGACTAGTGAGGCTGGGCTCAGTAGCACACACAAGTGTTTCCAGTAGGAGGTTCTCTCATGGCCAGGAGTTTGAGGCCAGTGTGGGTAACACCGTGCAGCTATATCTTAACAACAGTCAGCCTGATGAGACGTTTGATCTCTGGTGAACTTCACAACCAGAGAAGGTAGTGTGGAGGAGAGTGGATGAATCTAGACACCAATGATCAGAGTCTGATGTGGTGTGCTTTCAGGGTAATGAAGGCAAACAGACACATGGAAGAAATTTTCAGAAAATTGAAACAGACCATGGTGAGAATGAGGAATTTTAAAGGAGAGATTGTGGAGAACACAGCTGTGGGCATCAGGCCCTGTTGGTCACATTCCTTCCTGAGCCCAACCTGGGTTGGCATGAGGCTGCTGGAAGCCTTCAGTCAGCTCAATTTCTGAGGACGTCTATTCATTTCCCTAGGGACATAGAACTCATTTTTATCATGGGGAACATTCAAAACTCCAGTGTAGGATGTGGAAAATAGAGGGATTATGGACCCAGTATCTCTTCAGGGTTCTATACATTGAGATTCTATAGCACCTGTGACCCCTGTATTTACAATAAGGAGCCAGCTCCTCTGCTGCATTGCTCATAGGTGCTAACAGCCTCCAAATGGCAATAAACCGTACATGTGTATGGATGGGTGGTACACAGGCCACAAGGAGTCACAGGCTTCCCAAATCCAGAGAAGGTCCCTAACTAGGAATGTTATGCAGGCACTTGACACCCCTTTTCATGGTATCCTAGATTCTTGAGGCACTGTTCCTTTTCATGATCTTTTCGCCCTGTGGGTAGAGATCAATAACTCTGTTATTTCAACCATGTGTTGAGTCTCAATAGAATGTTCTTATTACAAAAAGTGACTCAATTTAATAATATTGGGAAAATAACCTTGAACTCATTTTTCCTTAAAAGCCATTTTCTCAAGTAGATGATTTCCCTTTAGGGACACTCTTTTCTGGGCACCTGCCTTTGTTGTTGTTGTTCTTCTTATTTAGTAACACAAGCAGAGTATAACTTATTCTATTTAGGATCGCACTCTTGTGGCTGTACATGATGCAGATTTACCCTGGTTTTGTATTCAAACACAAGGCTTGGAATGTTAGGTCCAGTTAATTCTACTGTCTTTCCTATTCCTCTCTCCCCTCTGATCCCTTTATTTCTATTTGTCCAATCCAGTGGATTTATCTTATTCCCCTCCCCAGACTCCCTTGTTTTGGGTTAGCATCTCCAAATCAGAGAGAAGATTCAGCCTTTGGTATTTGGGGACTGGTTTATTTCACTTATGTTATCTCCAGTTCCATCCATTTACTGGCAAATGCCATTATTTTTTTTCTTTTCTTTATGTATTTATTTTTTAGTTGTAGTATGACACAATACCTTTATTTTAATTATTTTTATGTGGTGCTGAGGATTGAACTCAGGGCCACACACATGATAGGCGAGTGCTCTACCAGTGAGCCACAAACCCGGCCCCTATTTTATTTTTCTTTATGGCTGACTAATAATCCATTATGTGTGTACGCCACATTTTCTTTATCAATTCATCTGTTGATGATGTCAAATGGTTGTTCCATTCCAAGTTTTCTAAGGCATCTCCATACTACTTTCCATAGTGGCTGCTCTAATTTGCAGTCCTGCTCACAATATATGAGAGTACCTTCTCAACACATCCTCACCATCATTTATTGTTACTTGTATTCTTTATAACTGCCATTTTGATTCAAATGAGGTGGAATCTCAGTGTAGTTGTGTAGTTTTAATTTACATTTCTCTAATTGCTAGAGATGTTAAACAGTTTTTTGTATATTTTTTGACCATTCCTATTTCTTCATCTGTGAAGTGCTTGTTTAGTCCTTTGCCCATTTATTTTTTGGGTTATTTGGGGGATTTTTGGTATTAAGGTTTTTGAGTTCTTAATATATCCCAGAGAGTCAATGCTCTGTCTGAGGTACAGGTGATAAAACTTTTTTTCCCATTCTGTGGGCTCTCTCTTTGCATTATTGATTGTTTCCTTCACTGTGGAAAAGCCTTTCAGTTTGCCATCCCATTTATTGATTCTTGCCTTCTTCGCATCATAGGCACAGAAACCAAAGGTGACATATCCATCACACACATGATCTCCGTCACTGTGCCTGAGTCACTAGATGGCTTCCCCAACAGGCAGGCACATAAGAAATGGGCATTCTGGTGGAACTAAACAAAGAGAGAACTGGGATAGTTACTGAACCCTCTTCTCCTTTCAGGTCCCACTGAGAAGGCCTGTCTCCAAGGGCCTTTGAGTGGACATGTGACCCCCAATGTGTCAGAGATGTAAGCCTCAGATGCACACCTGGATTTAAGTACCCAAATGAGCGGTTGTCAGGGGACAAAGTTGGGTCACTAGTTCAACTGTGGTGATGGTAGAGCAAGGCTGAGCCTTTCCTCCCCTATCAATAGGCAACACTGATTCTGGAAAACAGTGGATGCTCTTCCCAGGAAGGGAAGGAAAGGGAATTCGTAAGCTCTGATCTACATGTTGGTTGTCAGAATGTTGTGGGTAGCAGAGATGATGGACCTTCTCCATGATTCCTCAGGTTCAGACTGAAAGCTGAGATGCTCTGACATTGTGAGGTGAGCTGCAGCCTGAGGTTTAGGGGTTGATACACTCTCAGGTCCTGGTCTGGCCTTGGCCATGTGGCCATATTAGGTGTTTCCATCTCTTTCATGGTTTTATTAGTTAAAATAATTTCCATGTTGCCAATTCAATTAAAAAAATTTAATGAAAGCTTTGACTATGTAATCTCAAATCCTTAGATAACTTGTGATGATTTGATAAATATGATTTCACAAAGATGTTTTCATTTGATATAGAGCAATTTTTCAATAATAGTATAAATCCTGGGCCCATAATTCTGTGTCCTGACATATCCAGCTCATTTTTCTCCTTTCCTCCTCTCTGTGAAATAAAGTGACACCTTCACACAGAAAGTGCACCAATTGGTCTCCTCGATGATTCCACACTGAGTCCATCCTCTCTATTCATCTGTCCCCATAGCCATATTGTCAGGTCCAATTCTGCTCAAATGTCAAGACCGAGCTTTCAGTCCCTCTTGCCCCCTTAATCTGGGTTGTGTTCATCTTTATTCTCTGTCTCCCTCAATATCAGCTTCTGCAGCCTCTGGTTCTCACACCAGGTGCCACACTCATCTGACAGATGTGGGCACCGTGGCACTCATTAGGAACCTCTGCAGGTCATGCAAGAGAAGAAACACCTGTCCCTCATGGAGCACTCCTACAATGGGCTCAGTATGTGTCAGTGGTGCGTGGTTCTTAAAGCACATGTGATAACTTGAGGAAGTTCACCATCTTTTCTTTCTGGTGGACTGCTTTTATTTCTAACTGAATTATTTCTAACTCTCTCCTGGCCAGAATATCAAAGTATTATCTAATCCCTCACGTAAACATTCATAATTATGTGTTCATCAGACGTATCCATCATTATGTTAGGCGTATTATCGTAGTTATATTAGTAATAACGATTGTATATAAAATAAGTCAATTGTATGCAAGATTTAGAACTTTCCAAGGATGATCCTTCCCCACTACTTTCCTTTCATATAGTTTTCCTTCTACTTTGATTTTGCTTATGTTTTATATTCTCTTCCCTACTACAAGTACTGCCGATATGCCTAATGGTATTATTTCCTTATACACCTGGGAGATATAGGTGTCTGTAACTTCTACTTTTCTTGAGTATTTTCATAAATTGGAAGCATGCTTGCCTCCTGTCAAGTTTATCATTACTGGATATGTCAGAAGCATCAACAAAATGAAAATATCAGTATCTCTGTAAGCCGCACATCAATCCTTGGACTTTCTTGTGCAAGGCTACTTTCTTGATTTGGTGACCCTTTGGGGTCAATAGGGGTGTCACAGAATAACAGTTCCTGTTTTATTTTCAGAGCTGAATTTGGATGCTTTCACTGAAGTGAAGAACCATCCCAAGGTTGAAGGTGGTGCCCTTGGAGACTCAGCTGTTGAAACACCTGGGTGTGCGATGCATGTCCTCACTGATGCCACGAGTGTCCTGACACAGAAGATCATGAAACGAAAATCACTCTTCTGCAAGTGGAAAATAGCATGCCGATTCCCTGGCCTTCAAGATTCTGGTAGAGTGGTGATCGCTTTTGTGGCTCTGGGAAGCACTTACCCATTTTAATTCTCTCTATAAGGATGTAGCTCCTTCTGCTGTGATTTCTTTTCACCATTGGTTGTTTCCAACAGCAGATGAGAGACTGTCTGGTTTACCTCTGTTTTTCATGGTCTCCCTCCTTGACTGGCCCTTTTATCTCCATCTCCTGTTTGCATTCTGAACTCTGCTCTGTGCCTACATCTGCTGTCCTGATATTCCCTGTAACTAACTGCCACAGGAAAGCCCAGCCCGATTGGGCATCCTAATTTTATGAAGAGCATATTCCCTGGAATCACATGCTGTCTCGGCTCTTTTGCCTTCTCTTCCCAGCTTCCTCGACTCCACTGCCTCTTTCTTCTGGGAACATGGCCTTCATAATTCACTGGCACATGGCTCCTTCTTGGCCCCTCCTTGGCAAACAGGACTAAGTCAACCCTGGATTCTTTTCTTGGATATATAAAGGAAAGTTGTGAAAACTGATGAGAAGGAGCCCTGATTACAACAACTAACTTCATCTGGGCTATAGGTTTCAGACCCAAACTGGTCTGGAGTCATTTTATCTTCACCCCTTGGCTTACTCCAATTTCCATGACTCCTTTTTCTGCTCATTCCTGACCTACATTGCAATAACTTCCAAGACTTCCTGTAGATTCTTATGCCTCTCTAGCTAAGGTGACTGAAGAACCCACACGGGCTCTGTGTTGAAATGGGTGAAATAGCACTATTTAATGACTCCTGGATATTTTTTAATTGTTTGCAGAAAACCATGAAAAGAAAGACGATAAAGATCAAGATTCACTGAATTCCAGGTAACAACAAATAATCTGGGGATAATTAAGAAAGGGTAAGTTAAGGGGCTCAGGATGATCTGAAAGGAGAGCCTATGAGGTCAAAAGCAGCCACATTTCATGATCAAATGTAAAGACAGACTGCTGTTGGCAGTGATGATGTTGACTCAGCTAAGTGTGATGGAGCCCTTTAGCAAGGTTATCTTTTATCTTCCTGGTGCTGGTAGAGTGAGTCTAACTAAGAACTGCGCAGTCAGTCTTGGGCATTTTTTGCTTTTAAAAAAGCACTTGTTAACTTTCTAAGTTCTAAAATCAGCATTAGAGGCATTCCATCTTTCTACACTAATGGTCTGAGATCATGGACAGGTATGCCGTAGCAAGAAAAGCAGAGAGAACCCCCACCCCCCAAAAATAAAAGTATTATGAGAAAAAATGGATAGAAAAATTTCTAGAAGGCACAAGTTGTCTTGCACTCTATCAAGTAGCTGGTTCTATTTGCTGGCCAGCTATATGTGTCAATATCAGTCATGCACAAGGTTCAAGCACAGCTATGTTTCTCATTTTGTGCTCCTGCTATGACTGTACCTTATAGGTGGAGTTGAGCCTCCTTCCTTATCAGCTTGTTATCTGGGCACTGGGGTTCTCCCTCCCTCTCATACCATGGCACCTAAACTATGTCCATCAGATGAAAATGGAGAGACATGTTTCTTTAGGGACTCCACCCTTCAGCTTTGAATCAGGACCAACTGGGAGGCTATAACTTCTAAACCGTCTTGATTTCATCTGTTGTTCTTCTCTGTCTCAACAATCCCAGTGATGAACTGCAGGGGGAGAAAGAGAATGACCTCCTTCTAGACGAAAAATATTTTCTACCCTGTGGTCATCCTGATCCATCTGACTCACAAGAACTTCTGAGAAGCTCTGTCTTCCCATCAGATGAGCCTGAAGTCAGCTCTGCTGTGGATGAAGCCCGTGAGTACTCCTGTCATAATTCAGATGAATCCAACTTGTCTTTCTGGTAAAGCACAAATTCTCTGCACTTAACTCCACCATGTAGGCTGAGACATATACATGCAGAGCCAGGAGACTCATTTTGTTTCAGAGCAGGTGCAGAGGTCAGTTGGGTCTAAGCTTTGCTATTGTCCTATGGTCTGGTCAGGTTTTTTTTTCATTGTGACCTTTTTGTGCCAGCCTTATATATGCATGTATGTTGTAGTTAGGAGGGAGGGCATCATGAGCACTTCACAAACTCATACCTATTCTGTCCTTAAAGTATGTCCACTGGGCTGGGCACAGTGGCTCAGGCCTATAATCCCAGTGGCTCAGGAGATGTGAGACAGGAGGATTACATGTTCAAAACCAGCCTCAGTAACAGCAAGGCGCTAAGCAACTCAGTGAGACCCTGTCTCTAATGAAATACAAAATAGGGCTGGGGATGTAGCTCAATGGTCAACTGCCCCTGCGTTCAATCCGGGCTACAAAAAGAAAAAAAAAAAATTGTCTACCATTTCTTCCCAGGATCTTTTCTACCTGTATATAAAGATCAATAAATCTTTTCCCACCCATTTCCTGGTGTCTCTAAAGAATGTACTCTCCAGAAAAAGTGACTAAGTTTAATCATATTGGGATAATAAACATGAACTCCTTGCTGCTTCGAAGCTCTCTTTTTCAATTGGATGACTTTTTATTTTAGGGACTCTTGTCTGGGCAGTGCCCATCCAAGAATACCTAGGCACATGTACAAATGATGACATGTCCATCAGACACATGATGTTTATCACTGTGCCTGGGTCACTAGATGGTTTCACCAACAGGCAGGGAGGTAAGAAGTGGGTTTTCTAGGAGTGATTAGCAAAGGGAGAACTGGGATTATTACTGAACCCTCTTCTCCTTTCAGCTTCTGCAGAGAAGGCCTGTTCCCAAGGGCCTTTGAGTGGACATGTGAGCCTGTACGTATCATAGATGCAAGTTTCCCATGCACAGGTGGAGTCAAGAGCCCAAAGGAGCAGTTGTCCATCAGATAAATATAGAGGCCCACTATGTGTGCATTATGTATTATTTATATATTGTGGTTATGTTGTATATAATGGGTATATGTGGAGTATATCATTATTATGCAAATTATTTTATTCTTTAGGAAGAGTTTTCCTTTCTTTAATAATGTGTTTGTTTCTGCTTTGATTTTGCCTGATTTTTATTATCTCTTCCTTCCCAAAATCACAACCTATCTCTATTTCCTAGTCTTTGGCACTATTGGATTTTACCAGTCCTATGTTACTTGCACATTTTTTAGCATTTTGAACACCATTACCTCCTGGAAAATTTATGATTATTGAATGTGGAAGAAGCATAAGGGTAAAAGAAAGAAAAAAGAAAATATCAGAGTCTATATAAGCTGCATATCAACTTATGGACTACCTTGTTGAAGGCTGCTTTCTTGATTTGTTGACCCTCTTAATGGAAGAATATGTCACAGTAAGATCATAGATCATAATGGATCCTGTTGTCTGTGGTTTTATTTTCAGAGCTGAATTTAGATGCTTCCATTTCAATGAAAAATCATGCCAAGATAGAGGGTGATGCTCTTAAAGGATCATCTGACAACACATGTGGTTTTCAAGAGCATGTTCTCAATGATTCTGCAAGTGTCTGGAAACAGAAAATTATCCGAAGAAAACTTCTGTTCCCCAAGTGGAGAATAGCATGCAGATTCCCTGGCCTTCAAGCTTCAGGTATGGTGATGGTCACATCTGTGGCACTTAACTTCTTTTAACTCTATATAAGATTGTAGCTCCTACTTCTTCTTTTTTTTTTTTTTTTTTTTTTGGTACCAGGGATTGAACTCAGGGGCACTTGACCACTGGGCCATATCCCCAGTCCTTTTTTGTATTTTTATTAGAGACAGGGTCTCCCTGAGTTGCTAAGTGTCTCGCCATTGCTGAGGCTAGCTTTGAACTCGCGATCCTCCTGCCTCAGCCTCCCAAATGCTGGGATTACAGGCGTGCGCCACCGCGCCCAGATGTAGCTCTTACTTCTGCAGTGATTTCTCTTCGCCTTTGCTTGTCTCCAACAGCAGATGGACCCTCTGTTTGGTCTTATCTGTATTTCCCATGGCACTGTAGCCCTGAGCTGCCCTTCCATCTGCATTTCCTGTTTACATTTGGAACTCTGTTCTCACATCTGCTCTCCTGATATTCCTTGTAATTGCCACAGGGAAACCCAGTTAGATTAGGGTCTTAAACCTATGAAGAGCATCTTTCAGACATATGCTATCTTCCCTGAAATTCCATACTTTCTAGACTTTTTTGCCTTTGGTTCCTGACTTCCTTGACATCTCTGTCTCTGCTGGGAACTTGATCTTTGTAAGTTACTAGCACGTGGCTCTTTCTCTTGTTTTTGTGGGGAACAAGTCTAACTCAAATGGGGATTCTTATCTTGGACACGCAAATGAAAAGTGTCATTTGTTTTATTTACTCTTTTTTATTTTATCGGTTCTTTTTAGTTATACATGAGGGTAGAGACCATATTGATATGATTATACAAGCATGGAATATATCTTATCCTAATAGGACTCCAGGCTTGTGGATGTGTACAATTTTGATTCTCTATGTTGTATTCCTTTATGTAAATAGCAAAGTTATGTCAGGTTCATTCCTTTTCTTATTATTCATTTCCTTTTTTTTATCTCTCCTCTTTTTCCTTATTCCCCTTTGTCTGACACGTGGAATTTGTATTCTTGCCCTCCTTGCTCCCCCTTAATGTAGGTTAGCTTCCAAATACCAGAGGAAACATTAGATCTTTGTTTTGGGGGGGGATTAATTTATTTCACTTAGCATGATACTCTCCAGATCCATCCATTTACTGGCAAATGTCATAAAGAGGAATGAAGAGAGAAGGGAGGGGTATGGTAATAGGAAAGATAGTAGAATTAATAGGACACATCTTTCCTATCATCATCTATAAATACACAACCAATGTAGCTTCTCATTATATACAATCACGGTAATTGTGGGATCCTATAAGAAGTTATACTTATTCTATGTATTTATAATATGTCAAAATATACTCTACTATCATGTAAAAAATAATAATAATTTTAAAAGAACTTTCAATAAAAATACTATATTCCTAGGGCTGATGTTGTAGCTCAGTGGCAGAGTGCTTGCCTAGCATGTGTGAGGCACTGGGTTTGATCCTCAGCACCACATAAAAATGAATAAATAAAATAAAGTATTAAAGAAAAATAGCTCCACAAAGAAAAAAGAAAATACTATATTCCTAAATCCAAAATAAAAAAATATATACTTTGTAATCCCTACCATTTCAAATTGGGATGTTAATATATTAGCACACAGTTTGACTCTTACTATCCAATTCCTAAACTATTTTCATGTTTTTTGTTTCATTTTGCTTTTTGTATTGGTACCATTGTCAAACACTGATGCCAGCTTCCCTACATAGGTGGCAACTAGTGTTATAGGCATCAAAGTAGACACTGAACATTTATCATGAAGTGGTATATTTGTTAACATTAGGTCCACTCCTGTGCCACTCCCCAAGAGCCTTGACGTTTTGGTCAGCTTTTCTGCTGCTGCAACCACAAAACCTAACAAGAACAACTAAAGGAAGTAACCTTTATTTGGGGGCCTCACATTTTCCATGGTCTCAGTCCATAAAAGACTGACTCCATTCCTCAGGAATGGAGATGAAGCCAGACATCAAGGTAGAAGAACACACAGAGGAAACCAACCCAAGACATTGAAACAGAGAAGCAGAGAGAGAGACTCCACTTGCCAGAAACAAAAGATATGCCCAAAGGCAAGTGCCCAGGAACCCATACCCTCCAGCAACACTCCATCTGCCTTCAGTTACCACTCAATTAATCCCTACCAGGGAATTAATTCACTTACTGTGTTAAGACTTTCATAACACAATCTTTTCACCTCTATGCCTTCTTTCATTGTCTCACACATGAGTGTTTTGTGGCCACCTCACATCCAAACCATAACACCTGACATTACTCCAACTTAAAAATTGAAGAGACGGAAGTCCCAAACTAACAAGGACACAAGGAGGAACAATCACAGAGGGATCTCAGTTTCCTCTCTTGGAATCTACTCACATATCAAAAACAAAGAACAAATAAGATAATTATACACAAAAGAATACTAAAAAAAAAAAAGAAAAGAAAAGAATAAAGAAAGAGGTAAGGGAATCCACTACAATTGATGCACAAAACCAAAACCTCTGAAAATATGAGGAAACAAACAACTCCCTCCCAAATATGTAATCCCCCAACAAATGATCCCACTGATAGTGATGTAGACAAAACCCAAAAGATTAGAAAAATCTGATTATTGGTATGTTCAATGAACTAAAAGAAGATCTGAGGAAGGAATTAAGAGAATAAATACAGGAGATGAAAGGCCACTTTAATAAAGAAATAGAAATGGTGAAAAGAAAGCAAGCAGAACTCAAATGAAAGGAACAATTAATCAAATAAAAATTCACTTATAGCATCACTAACAGACTAGATTTGTAGAAAATAGAACCTCAGGCCGTGAAGACAGAAATTCAAGCCTTGAAGACAGGTTGCATGATCTGGAGTAGACAGAATGAAATAAAGACAAAAACTACAGAACATGACCAGAATATACAAGAACTCTGGGACAACATTAAAAGACCAAACGTGAGAGTCATTGCAATGGAAAAGAGCATAGAGATACAAACTAAAGGCATAAAGAACATTTTTAATGAAATAATCACAGAAATGTTTCCCCATATCTCACTAATGTGTACATCCATAAGAAATTAGTTTTTAAAGAATAACCATGGGTAAATGGCAGAAAGATCAAGAGAGGGAAGGAAACAGGGTTGAGGAAGGAGAGGTCCTGGTGACTGAATTAGAACAAGATATATTCCATGCTTTTATATATTTCTGTCAAGTAGATTCTCCTGTCATGTACAACTAAGAGTACCAACTAAAAAAAAAAGAAAAAAGAAATGAGATAGACATCCACATATAGGAGGTTTACAGGACCTGCAAATAGACCTATACAATGAGCTCTCCACAACATTTCATAATCAATACCCAAAAGCCAATAGCTTTCCTAAACTCCAGCAGTGATTCAGCTGAGGAAGAAATCAGGAAAATGACCCATTCACAATAATGTCAAAATAAGTAAACTAAAATACTTGGGAATTAATCTAACCAAGAAGATAAAAGAGCTATATAATTAAAATTATAAAACAGGGACTGGGGGCTGTTAGCTACGTGGTAGAGCACTTGCCTCCCAGGTGTAAGGCCCTGGATTCAATCCTCAGCACCACATAAAAATAAATAATAAAGATATTGTGTCCATCTACAACTAAAAAATATTTTTTAAAAAATTATGAAACTGAAAATTTCTAAGAAATTGAAGAAGAACTGAAAAGATGGAAAGACATCCCATATTCTTTTATTTTTTATTTTTTTAAAGTCTTCTGACTTTTTAAAAATATTTATTTATTTTACTTGTACACAGTGCAATGCATTTATGTTTACGTCGTGCTGAGGATCGAACCCGGGCCGTGCATGTGCTAGGCGAGCGCTCTACCGCTGAGCCACAACCCCAGCCCCCCATATTCTTTTAGAGGCAGAATTAATATTCTCAGAATGGCCATACTACCGAAAGCAATATACAGATTCAATGCAATCCCCGTCAAAATACCAATGACATTCCCCACATAATTAGGGGAAAAAATATTAAATTCATTTGGAAGAATAAGAGACCCAGAATAGCGAAGCAAGATTAAGCAAGGAAAGCAAAATGGGAGGCAACAAAATACCAGATTATAAATAATGCTGCAGAGCTGTAGTAACAAAAGCAGCATGATATTGGCACCAAAATAGACTCAAAGACCAATGGGACAGAATAGAAGACAGAGACAAATCCACATACCTGGAGCCCTCTGTACTTAACAAAGGTGCCAAAACTATATATTGGAGGAAAGAGTGTTGTTGTTTTTTTTTTTTTTTTTTAATTGAGAAGAATTTATTTCCAAGATCTTCAAAGATTATTACAAAGTATCCTTTTTTAAAAATATTTATTTATTTGTTTTAGTTGTACACAATGCCTCTATTTTTACATGGTGCTGAGGATCGAACCCGGGCCGCACACATGCTAGGCAAGTGCTCTACCACTGAGCCACAACCCCAGCCCATAAAGTATCCTTCTAAAAGTATCACAAATTAAATCAAAGTCACATCATCAAAGTCAAACACTTGTGACATGAAGAATTCTTTTAGGTCATACTATTTTCACACTACTTTGTTTTTAACCATTTGTAATGTTCTGTGTGTAGGTCCTATTTTAAACATTTTTAAGCATTATTTAAAGGCATGAAATAATGTAGTGTCTTTTTAAAAGTTCAACCACAACTATAAAGTAAAGGAACATAAAAAGATAAAATCTGCTTCATATATAAGATGGGGCAACCTAATACACATCATAACATGAATCTTTCTAAACAAGTTTACTAAGAAACACCTCCCATGTTTAGTGTTAAAAATAAAACAATCTTCTCATTTAGAAAAAAATCAAGGTACCATTTGATTAGTAAAGTCTATTCTTCCCCCCAGTTTTATACTTCTTATCTTCATTTAGTAATTGTAAATTATGATAGAACAAATTTCATTATAGTATAAAAATCATGAGAACAACAAATTACAAATATTCCATTTTTTTAGTAAACAAAAGTGTTTTCCTTCCTAAAATGTAAACATCCAGTTAATAAAACATACATGATATTCTAGATACAGCAACACCAGTAATTCACTTATTAAAGAGGTGTATTTTAGTATATTTGGTGGTAAGGTTTTTGTTTATCTTAATACAAAGCACTTCATCAGGAGAACCAGGCCATTGTTACTTAAAACAATTCTATTTCTTTAGTTTCCTTATTTGAGTAGAAAATCATTTATTTCTGTAGAATTTTGGCTGTAAGATCAGGACACAGGAAAGATCTGAAATAGCTCAGCCATTTAGCTAAAGAAAAGTGTTTTCTTGAGACTTGGAGTCAGTCAGTCATTACCTTGTACTCGAAGGCATTCCTTAACAAACTTCTTCCCAGTCTTCATGAGTAAAGCACAGGATCTGGGCTCCCAGAAGGGGTTGCTTCTGGTGGAACACAAACCAGCAGAGCATCCTTACAGGCATCCTGCATGCAATACTGCTGACGCTCTGCTGCAGACTGAGAGAACTTGATCCTCTCCACACTGGCCTCCAGCTTGAGCTGCTCTACCAGGCGCAGCAGGGTGCTCATGCTGGCCCCAGGAGACATGGTGGCAGCAGCACTGGGAAAGAGCATTTTTAATAAACGGTGCTGGGACAACTGGATAATTATATGTAGAAAAATAACACTAAAACTCTATTTCTCACCCTGCATGAAAGTCAAATAAAAATGGATCAAAGACTTAGGATTTAGACCAGAAAACTTACAACTGCTAGAAGAGAACATAGGGTCAACACTCCATCACGAAATTGCTGGCACCAACTTCCTTAACAGGACACTCAAATGAAACTATGAATAATTAAGTGGTATGCCATTAAACTACAAAACTTCTGCCCAGCAAAGGAAAGAAATAACAGTGGGAAGAGAGAGCCTATAAAATGGGAAAAAAATCTTTGCCAGCTACTCTGGGATTAATACCCAGAATATATAAATAACTCAAAACACTTAATACCAAAAAATCCCAAGTAACCCAATCAATAAATGGGCACTAGAACTAAACAGAAACTTCTTAACAAAAGAAACACAAATAGCCAAATAAAAAAGGTTCAACATCATTAGCAATCAGGGAAATGCAAAGGAAAACAACACTAAAATTTCATCTCACTCCTAAATGGCAATGATGAAGAATTCACACAACAAAAGATGCTGGCAAGGTTGTGGGGGGAAAGGTACACTTGTACATTGTTACTGGGACTGCAGTCTAGTACAACTCCAGAAAACAGTATGGAGATTCATCAAAAAACTAGAGATGTAAGCATCCTATGAGCACCTGCCCGCTCCTTGGTATTTTGCCAAAACATCTAAAATCAGCATACTACAGTGACAGCTTCCTCAATGTTTATAGCAACACATTTCACAATAGCTAAATTATGGAATCAACCCCAGATTCCCCTCAACAGATAAATAAATTAAGAAATTCTGAAATGCATATCACGTATATGATATATATATATGAGTGTGTGTAATATGTATCTAATTACACACACAACACTGCAGTTCTACAAAGCCATAAAAAAACAATGAAATTATGGTGTTTGAAGGTCAATTGTCAGAAATGAGAATATCGTGCAAAAACTCAATCTTGAATGTTTTCTCTCATGCAGAAACCAGAGTAAAGAAAGGAAATGGGGAGGGCAGGATAGGATATCATAAAGATAAATGGAAGAGCAGTAACAGAGAAGACAACTAGGAAGCAGAGTGCAGGGATGGGTAAGGGGAGGCAATGCAGAATGAATTCTTTTTTTTTTTTTTTTTTTTCATAGATGAACACAATATCTTTATTTATTTGTTTTTACCTGGTGCTGAGGATCGAACCCAGGGCCTCACACATGCGAGGCAAGCACTGTACCACTGAGCCACCACCCCAGGCCCAGAATGAATTCTTAAACAATTGTTATGTGTACCTATAAATATACCACAGGGAACTCCACCTTTGTGCATAGGTAGAAAGAGCCAATCAAATATATATTAATAGATGAACAAAAGGAAGTCTAGTAGAGTAGATGAAGGAGATGGGGAGAGGTTAGGAAGGATGGGAGGAAAAAGAGGGAGGGAAAGGGGCGAATCATGAACTGACATGAAATTGCGTGCATGTATGATTTTGTCCAGATGAACCCACTACTATGTATGACTATAAAGCTCTAATTTTAAAAAAGAAATATATGTAAGAAAATCATTATAAAATCTAAAAAGGAAAAAAAAAACATCCCATGGAAGTTTGGCTATAGATGGGAGACACATCCTGGCCTGAAGCCATATTTTTTCTAATTTCATTTATAGTAGGACAGGTTTTACTATCTTTTTATTTTATGTGATCCAACTGGCAAAGGGGGGCACTGAGACATTAATAGACAAACTAGGGTTTACAGGTCTTAGAGACAAAATCAGGTGCTTTACTTTTTAGTTGGTCTTCCTTTCACCTCACTAGGCTCTGTCTCAGTATCACAGACCTTGCCACACTCTAGAGAGTGGCTTCCCTTTCTTTCACCTTGGGGGAACTCAGTATGTGGCAAAATGCTCCTGTCCCTAAGGAAATCGGGGATGTGGGAAAGTGCTGGGTGGCAGGCACATTTATTTCACATGGTAGACATCGACTTCTGCCCCAGTCTTTTCCCTGCCTCTTCAGATAAGCATGTTTACTAGATTTCTCTAGCTCTTTTCAATATCCAGTCTCTACCTTGCTTCCCTAGTTTTAATTTGAATGTTAACAGAGTCCCCACTCCCCAACCTCTTGACATATCATTCCACTCTGTGTCTTCTATTTTGCTTTTTAGTGCACCAGTTAATTCACCCTCTCCAGTCACATGCATGACCATATCCTCAATCATTTCTGCTCAGGTTTCTCTAAGCCTGAACCTTGAAATTCTCATGCCAGATATTCTTGGGTCATGTTAATCCTTATTTTCTCTGGTTGTGCCGAATAGTCATTTATCTGACAGTGACCTCAATTTTCAAATGAAAGTGGACAATTTCATGGACTTTTTATTGTGGCCTTTAAGTAAGAAGCATCTGTGAACTGCTAAGCACAATACCCAGCTGGCAGGAACAGGTAAGCATACATCAGGTTGTTGCCTTCCCCTTTTGGAGCTGCCATGGTTGAGTCACATCTCTACGTCCCTCTAACAAGGATTCCCCTGTCACTGTTTTCCCATGCACCAGCCAAGATGCAGCCCCATGGCTCAGTCCTTGCTCTTCCTCTTGTTCCCAGCCCTCAGAGGCCTGAACTGGAACCTGGTTCTGACCTACCCTCATCTTAGCAGGAACTCCTTTTTTGTGATACTTCACATTTTGATCAGCTTTCATAGTATAAGGGGAATTGAACCCAAATCCTTCTGTGTGTTAAGCAAGCATTCTACCACTGAACTGCACCCCAGCCCTTGATCAATATGTTAACATATATATATCACATGTGTGTATATGTGTGTGTGTTTTATATGTGTGTGTGTGTGTGATTTTGTGCATATTTAAGTTTCACTAAAGGCATTGCACTAGACAGCACATAGAAAATTATGCTCAAATTTGGTTTATAAAATTGTACCTAACAAGTTTGTAAACTGAAATTACATTTGTTTGGAATACCTGTCCATCAAACATTTTTTGTCTAAATAACAGAAATATATCATCTGTTGACTTTTGCTTTTTCATGTGTCATTTGTATGTTAATGATATGAGATGGAAGTCCTGGCACCTTAGGTCTTCTATGGTAAAGGCTAGACTGTGCATGATTTTTGGGTGCACAGTGTTTGAGGTATCCTAAACACTGGTTATTTTTACTCTGTAGATTTTTACTCCCTAGATTCCGTTATTTCCCCTGCAGTTGGGATGTTGGCATGAATTTTCTAACTTTGGTCTTCCACAGCTCTTCTTTCTCTTCTCCTGGATCAGATACTGTCATTGTCACCAGGACAAATGGTATAAATATGACAACTAAAGGGCTTGGACACAATGAAGGAAAATTATTAATGCAAATAACTGTCAGTCCTTTGTAAGTGTGTTATGTGAATTTAGAAAATTTTCTGTCTGGAACAAAGCCTTCATTCCTGTTCATTGAATCATCTGTGGCTGCCTTTCTTCTCATTCTTCTTCTTCCCACAGTTGTCCTGTTGCTCTGTTTGTGTCATTGCCCTATACACATTGTTAAATGTGCTCTCTGTGTCCAGCTTATTTACTTGTCTGTGCCTTTTCTACCCAGAAAATGTTTCATGTTTATAATATTTGTCATGAGTAGCCCGCTTGTCAATGAAGACAAAATTCTCTTCTGGCAAGTTTATCATTAGGCAATGATTATAAAAATAAAGAAAGCAAAAGGTCTCTATGGTCTTGACCCTCCCTGCATTTT